>SMSQ01020302.1:0-108340 GCA_019453375.1 Ctenoplectra terminalis | reverse complement strand
AAAAAAAAAAAAAAAAAAAAAAAAAAAAAAAAAAGAAGAAGAAGAGAAAAAAAGATGTATCAGAGACCGGAAGAGGCTCCGAGGAAAGGAATCGGCAAACATTGAATTAGGTACGCTCCGTTCGAATACGTTTCTGCTTTTTAAACGTGTTTCTTCCTGGTACACGTTGAACGAAGAGTTTTTTTTTTTTTTTTTTTAAGTAGAGTTTTATAGTTTGGTTTTAGACTTTTCACGGAATCTTTATAGCCGCTTGTCAAATTTGTACGTTGAGCAACGCGAGTGATGTCATTTTTGTATAATACGGAAGTTTGATGGATGATTGGTGCGATGTTGTGTTTTAGAAGATAATTTTTGGTCGATGAGTGTGTTTAAATTGTTTATTTTTTATTTCGCTTGTCCTGTATTATACTGTGATTGAAACTATTATAATATTATTAGTGTCAAGAATGCGGAAATTTTTTTATGTTCTTTTATCTCAATATACTTTAGTGGTAAGGAAATTGTTGCCTTTAACCTACGAATCTAGTGAAAATAATATAAACGCAGTTACATGATTTAATTAAATTAATTGGTATCGCTATTCTTTACTACTACAATTAACCGGAAGAAAAAAATGAAGAAATTAAGAAACGTTCGAAACGAACCATTAAGCATATTATCGAAGCCACCGTAGTCCTACGCAGCTTCAAAATATTCTTCGATGCGCGTTAACATAATTGTTTTAATATCCGATTACATCGAAGAGCGTACATCTACTGCACAAAGAACGAAAATCCACTTAAAGTTTAGAGTCTCTCCACAGAGCTAACATACAATAAATCATCGAAGAAGTCCACCCAAGGGACGGTACAATAAAATTCCAATCAGATCGTCGTAAACTATGAATTACGTGCAAACGTATCGCTTTCACTGGCCGGCAAGATGGCGATTTTTACGCCTTCGTCTCGCGGTTCGTGCAGAATTTTGCAATTGTGCAACAAACTTTAAGCCTCGGCAGAGAGGCGAGCAAGATTGCAGACGGTGCATCCTGTTCGCTTTATGCTTCTGCTGGAAGCTGCTCTCACCTCCTGGGGCAAAAGTCGTGAGCTGAATGTCACGGTGATTGAATACGATCCGTTGATGCGCGCTTTCCGAGACGAGCGTTGCAGACTGCTCTTCCTCCTCCTCCATCTTTATGTCTTTCCTGGATTTAGAAATATTTCCACAATCCCTACAACCCCATTTTTGTCCGTGCCCGACGTAACATGCGCCTCTGAATAATTTATCAGCCGAAACATTACTGCTAAGTATCCTCTTCCTCCTCCTCTTCCACCTTCGAGGCACCGAGCTGTGTTTTACGACCACTTTACGGCCACTTTGTACTTTTGCCTCGCAATCGCCGCTCCACACACTGCCCGAGGTAAATACGTGAGTCGTTTGTTCGGAGGAAATTGAATTAAATGCTGAATGTTTCTTTACTGCTTTGTTTTTTCTTTTTTTTTTTCGTTTAGGATGGAGCGGTGAACAATTGATAACATAGGGGTTGTTACATGATACGGTGGGGCTTGACAATTTTTATTCCATCCTTTTCGTTATATTCACATCTATTTGTAAACGTTCTATTTTAAATAGCTAAAAGATACACTTTGTATTCGCTAAAAATTCTATTTTAAACAGTCAGAAATTATCGTATATCGACTAAAAGTTTGGAATCAGTACGCAAATCCAAGAGTCAAAAGAATCGCAAATCAAAGAGTCAAAAGAAGAGTGAAGAATTTAGAATTGTAATTCAGTCAATAACCGTACCAAGATGAAGAAAACTGCTATTGACTTTTAGTTCACAAATATATTAGTGGGAGAATTACGGATACCAATCAGTGATTTCAAAAAATCATTTCGAAAGCAATAAAACGTGGACAACTTGATCGCTGAAAAATTTAAAAAAGACCAAAATTTATTTTGAGTTAAAAATGCGGAGTCGATCGATTTCACCGCCAAATCGATAACATATTTAAACGCAAAACTAGTGTTTTCGTAAAACGGAACCAGCAATAATATCGCATTAGAGACGTCCGTCAGCATCCCCTTAATCTCGAACGATTGGCGCGGGATGACCAGTACTAATTCGACTCGTAAAGTCCGTGGCCGCGCCAGGAAAACGTTTCCACATACTTAAGAACAAGTTATGGGCATGTGCGAAGCGGTAAGGTAGCGGGCAGAAGCTTCCCATGGAGCTCTCACCTCCGCGGGCGGAAAGTGAACTTCGCGTTGCAGCCGACATGACCGCGATCCTTTTTGGGGGGAAAGGTCGGTGAAAAACGACTCGACGATCGCTACTATAATAGCACCAATGCCACGGGCCGCTTTCACTCTGCCAGAGACGCAGTTTCTTCGAATGCGGAAACTTCTCTTCGACGCGTGTGACCTTGCGTCTTGGCTGTCCGCAAGGTTCGTCGTTTAACATAAGTTTCGTTATTTTCGAGGGAGGTAATTTCATTACAAATTGAGGTAATTCAATGTGAAACCTGTTATAATTGAATTATTTCTTGTTATTATTGTGATTATGTGAAATTGGAGTATCATAATGAAACATACGATGAAATTGATCTTCGAAAGCTATTTGTTGAGATAAAATTGCTGATAGAGTAGAATTTTCTTTGTTCGCGATGGAAATAATTAACTATTGTTTTTAAAAATTAAAAATATATGTATATATTTATAGGCAAATTGACGAACTTAAAGAATTTTAATTTTGCATGAATTTTTCATAATTGTAGAAATTTAAATATCTTGTTTCCTTCCATCTTTCCTATTCACTGGATTTACGCCTGATAAATGTTCACTTGTTCAGAGGTTTAGATGATTTTTTTTAACAGAGAAGCAATTTATAGACTAAAATATGAATTTGAAATGAAGATATTAAATATTGACGAAAAAATGAGGCACTTGGAAAATTATAAGCAGGTGTCGTATCAATGTAATAATTATTTTAATTTTTCTCTGCTTCGTTAAAATGGTTGGTTATTTTAAATACACCCTGCATGTCATTAATATAAGAATATAAGTAGACTTGCGTATAGCTGATGTGCTATAGAAATCAGTAAGTTATTGTACTACGGATAAAATTTCTCAGCGCACAATTTATGAACGATTATCGGGAAACAGTATGTATATGAATCAGAATCAGTCATAATGTAACGTTACAACGTATTCATTTACGTTGGCGTGTGAAAAGCTGAAAGTCAAGGTGAATCGAGAAACTACCATTTTCATTTTTCTCGAATCTTTCTATAACTTTCCAAATTGGTGGGCGTAATACGTGGAACGTTTCAAAAATATAATTATTAAATCATAGATGACACGATGAATCATAAATTTATTTTACAGTAAAATTATATAGTCAATTATACTTGATGGTATAAATTATATAAGTTACAACTTAATCAGGTATACATATTTTTTATAAATTCTACTTTGGAAACAAACGAAACCTATTCACTTTTTTTGTAGAATAAAAAACACCGAATCACTATAATATTTTATGTTGAAAAGTATAGGAATAAGGATGTTTTATTACATATAAATATTTATATATTAAATTCATACAAAATTCGTATAAATATTGGAAACAAACGATCCACGCCAATCACTCTAAAGATTCGATATAAAAGATACGATTAATTATACGAAGATGCTCACGATTATATTAAAAACGTGACGTGAAATCGCATAGATCACTCTGTCGTCTCAAACTTGATTAGCTTTCACTATTGTACGTTGCTTGTGTGATCTCCATTGATCCATCGATCAGATTGAGCTACGTTTAATAGAAAATCGATAGGTAATAATATCAAAGGAACATAAATACCAATTTCCATACAGTACAATATTAAATTCAACACAATCGGAACAAAACATTGCTATAAACGAACGACATTTTTAAACAAATTTTAAAAACTATTTTTTACGCTACACACAAAAAGTATCTCACTTATATACAAAAAATAAAAATTTAAAGAAAACAATTTTGTAGTTACTAAAACACATCAATACTTACGTTTTAAGTTTCTTTGTGCTAGTGTTCTGCACGGATATGTCTATTTAAATTAAAAGAAATCTTGCAAAATGCGCTCGTAAAGTAATTATAATTCCATAATTAAAATCTTGAAGCGTTCGTAGGAAATATTTTTAATAAAGGTAGATTTTAATGTTCAGATACTAAAAGTCTATTTATTTTAAATCTTACGCTGAATTGAAATAATATAAATATACTACTCTGAAAAGTATCACTAATCGTTCGATGTATTTACATTTAATTTTTCATCAAGCGAAACAAGTCGAATCTCTCAGCCGGGAGTACAACGAACTCGGATTTTCAGTTTATAGAAAGACATAACTTTTGAAACGTGACGGTATTTAGAGGAGAATTAAAAAAAAGAGGAAGATGAAGACCGAGAAAAAATTCAAATAAGATTATAGGAAAGGAGAAGAAAGGGAGAGGCAAACGTGGGTGTGGATACCGTCTTAAATAGTGCCAGAAGGCAGAGTACTTAAAGGTTACTACCGCATCATCGTCACGTCAAACTAACAGGGAGATTAATACCCCATAGTTGAACGCCGGTTACGTTGCCCGTTATACCGTGGCTGTATTATTAATAATCACAATTGATGTGAACCGTATTATTAATGATCGCAACGATAATAATGCAACGCGTGACACGCGATCAATTATGAATTACAATTACGGTTGTGCCGGCTTGAATTGCTACATTGAGGGCAACAAGGGAAATATTTTCTGTTTAAATTTTATTAATTACAATTAAATAGGATTTACATGTACATAATCGGTTATAGAAGCCTGTATACGTTCGATAAATTAGAAATATAATTCTTTTCGCATCAAATTTCGTGTTAATTGTAGTTAAATGAATGTTAAAATAAAGTGACTCTATGAAACGTAAAAAAAAGAATATAAATTCATACGGATGAAATCATAAAAAAAAATAGACTTAATATTAATATTTTGTAGGTCTTATCGATAATAGCTTGGTATCGAATATTTTAGCAATTAAATTAGATGGTTCGTAGTATTTAGTGTAATTTCATCCTAAGCTTCTTTAAAATTATTTATTTAAGCATCTTTCATCTATAATATTGAATTTTTTTATTCGATTCACTTGNCGGGAGTACAACGAACTCGGATTTTCAGTTTATAGAAAGACATAACTTTTGAAACGTGACGGTATTTAGAGGAGAATTAAAAAAAAGAGGAAGATGAAGACCGAGAAAAAATTCAAATAAGATTATAGGAAAGGAGAAGAAAGGGAGAGGCAAACGTGGGTGTGGATACCGTCTTAAATAGTGCCAGAAGGCAGAGTACTTAAAGGTTACTACCGCATCATCGTCACGTCAAACTAACAGGGAGATTAATACCCCATAGTTGAACGCCGGTTACGTTGCCCGTTATACCGTGGCTGTATTATTAATAATCACAATTGATGTGAACCGTATTATTAATGATCGCAACGATAATAATGCAACGCGTGACACGCGATCAATTATGAATTACAATTACGGTTGTGCCGGCTTGAATTGCTACATTGAGGGCAACAAGGGAAATATTTTCTGTTTAAATTTTATTAATTACAATTAAATAGGATTTACATGTACATAATCGGTTATAGAAGCCTGTATACGTTCGATAAATTAGAAATATAATTCTTTTCGCATCAAATTTCGTGTTAATTGTAGTTAAATGAATGTTAAAATAAAGTGACTCTATGAAACGTAAAAAAAAGAATATAAATTCATACGGATGAAATCATAAAAAAAAATAGACTTAATATTAATATTTTGTAGGTCTTATCGATAATAGCTTGGTATCGAATATTTTAGCAATTAAATTAGATGGTTCGTAGTATTTAGTGTAATTTCATCCTAAGCTTCTTTAAAATTATTTATTTAAGCATCTTTCATCTATAATATTGAATTTTTTTATTCGATTCACTTGGGTTCAAATGTACTTAATCAGATTTAGATCCGGTGATTAAGAAAATTAATAAAAATTCGATGAGTACACGACTTTTACGAGCGACTGTATGTAATTTGTAATAATTCGTGAATACACCAAGGAATGAAATATAATTATGAAAAGTAATAGTTGTCGTCTTGATGCGGCCGCTTGATTGATGGTTCATTTCTATAATATCGATTACGGTGAAGGGCAATTAATATTCTTGAATAGAAGCTATTTACGACAAAATCACTTAGCATAGGATCCATACGCGAATGGATAAGCATGTTTGATGTTATATTAGTTGGAAGCTGAATGTTTGAAAGTGAATCGAGCAACGAAATACTTGGAAGCACTAAACTTTTAATATTCATCGAGTCTCGTTTATTCTTAAATACTATTTACAAACTTAAAACAAATACCTCGTTACGCTTTTCCATAAGTATCGCATCACTTTCTTTAAAAATAAATAATTCGTTTTCTTTCATTTCCTCTTTCTTGTGAAAATTAAAAATTAATCTTTTCATTTTCTCCTTTTTACAAAAATTAAAGATTTAAGATAAAAATTCTATTTTTCCCACTCTCTTTCGTATCTTCTGTTTAAAAAATGTAGATCGATTCAATTGCATGAAATACTCTATGATCTGTGCACAATCTCGAACAACCTTCGAGTTAATGCGACTTTGAATTCCGATAAATAACGAGACGAGAAAATACAGGCGTAGTCGTTCGCTACTAACATAGGAATGGTATTATTTATAATTCTTAATTGTCCAAGTAAACGTATGTTTCGCTAAATTGCTTTCGTGACTAATTACAGAGCCTCTTTTGTGAAAGCAACGGTAATATTTTCCTTCCACGCCGCACGGAATTGTAAAAATGGCCGCAACTCTTGCAGCAGCGTTCACGATTGTGATTAATTCCCGAGTGAGTCACCTATTAATAACGAAACAGGCGATTGTATACACAAATACAGAAACTGGTAGCTATATCTTGACGAATGAATTAATTATTCGATCTATGAAATTAATCGCCACAGCTGCGAAGGGGAAAATGGTGATCCATGATTAAAGGAGCATGGGAAAGAGAACGAGTTTAAGGTGAAATTAATTAAACATTATTTATTTACAGACATTATTTACAGAATGCGTTGCAAAATGTTTCGTTTTCAACAGATAGCCGTTTATCGAATATCACAATTTCTTATCTCATAATATTCTGTTGTCTGAAAAGTTATGAAGCCTTTCGTAAATATACCGCGATTAAAGCTATATAATTAAGAACAAAGTTTAAATAAAGTGTATCTAATTAGCCTTATAACAATTCTCAAATTATTAACGAATCGTTTGAAAACCAATCTATTAGAAGATTGCAAATACAGCTGTATTAAGCCTCAGCTGAAGTTTCGAAAGCTTAATAAAAAAAGAAAAAAAAAAAATCAGTCTACGTTCTACGAAGAACAGTTGAACTGTAAAAGTTATTTAATTAAAATTTGATTTGCATGAACCGATTACAATAGAAATCTAGCTTGACAGCGTGAACGTAACAGTAAAATATCTCTTTTTCCTCGTGCAGGTGTTCTGCATCTGTTAAGCAATCGCGGAAAGCGTTCCTTGTCAATTAGAAAGACCATAATATCAGGATTTCTCGTTAGAAGTCTGCAGAGTTAATTCGCGTGAGAACGTACTATTAATAATGAGTCTGGTAGCTGCGCCTCGTTAAGTGGAGTTAATAGCTAAATCAACCTGCAAATCAAGAAACGATCCCGGTCGAGAGGTAACGGAAAACAGACCGAACTGGGTGTGGGTGCTGCAGATATCGCTTCAGATATCAACTCGAATGAAGAAGTGTGTAAAGGTTACGGTTGCATAATTAATTAATTTAGACGACATTTCATCGACTATCGTAATAGCGATTGTCACATGGTTAACAACCTCCTCACGAACTTTCAATTAAGGTGCCATATTTTTCGCAGTTACTGTAACGCAATCCTCGTTCGTTGAAGTCTAATGAAATAAACATAAAATAGAAAATTTTGTTAGGGTAGAATTTTTTATTATATTCGCGTTTATATGATACTAAAATTGTGAATAAAAATTGTGAACTTTTTAACTATCAATTATCGTAATATTCCAGATATTTAATTATAGCTTTAAACGTTTAATTGCTAAATAATCAATTGCATTGATAATTCTTATTATAAAGAGTAATTTACAAATGTTACCGTGCTCTATAACAAAAAATACTATTCGAGCAGAAGATAAGATAAGAATAAATTTAGATTTATGCGACTGGCAAAGCCGAACCATTATTTTGGAAAGCAAACATCAGTGGGCGAAAGTGAAAGTAAAGTTTTGATGGCGTTTGTTGAAAGAATGTGAAAAATTTCCTCCTACTAACAGCATCCACCGCGTGTACCCATAATCCTAATCTGCGTGAGAACTGGCCGTTAACAAGAAACACGGTAGTCCTATTTTACCTGACAAAATTAATGGCCGAATTAACCTATAAGTCACAGATTAACATACGCGTAAAAATGGCGGATATGAAAAACCTAACAAAATCCTGTTCCACGATAATAATAAAATTTGCGATTATAGCGTATCGAATGAATAAATGCATTTCTTTGCGATAAATTATAACTAATTTCGAAATCGTGAAACTTTTCAATAAACATCATCAAACATTAAATATAAAAATAAAAACGATACTTGTTTCCCGAAAATTAATACTTAAAAAAATCGAGAAAAAAAAAGTAACGTCTTTTATCAAATCTTAGGACATCAAAATGAACTATAACATTCAATGTTTATACAGTCCACGTTAACTTATCTTGTAGTTCATAATTTCTCTATACCAAATGATCTTCGTGTAGCATCCCAACTCCTTTCGTTTCAATCCAAATATAAGCATCTCTAATTCCACAATAAAACCAATTCCTCGTTCCTCGCAAACTATCAAACTCTAATACACTTTACCAAAAACGATATAAAACACTCCTCGTACAATTACAATTTTCTCCAAACGGTTGTTCCAAATACATTTCCAATAAATCCCCCAGGAGCCTTCAAGAATCTTCCCAAACGCTCGAACAATCCTCACCCCTTAACATTACCAAACACTACCCTAAATCAAATCGAACCATCCCCCATTCAACGAAAGCCCAAAACCCTACACGAATTTTTTCAAAAATTACCCTACACTTGCCAAAATCATCCCCCTATCTAATAAACTTGTGAATTTTAATAGAATCTAAGTCGATCAACGAAGGGAGACATAACACCAGAGCCATGGGTGCGGATATCAGGTCGAAGAGTAGCAGAAGGAGAAGTAACCTAAAGGTTACTACCGCATCATCGCCACGTCAAACTACCAGCTAGATTAGTCCCCCTTGGGCGAACACGAGGTATGTTTTGCTCGAGCGCGTCTCCGTCTCTGTCAGGCTTGCTCTCGGTACACGACGTAGTAACTGACTACATCGCCAGCCGGTAGGTTGGTAGGTAGGTAGGTCGGTTGGTCGCTCGGTAAGTATATTAAACGATCCAGTCCCCCCGCCCGTTCCCCTTCTTCAGTCTCTTTCTCGATCTATGTCTCTCTTTCGCTCCTGGTGAACAGCGAGCCGCCGCTTCTAGGATCTGTGGGAGCGCCTTTCACCTAATTGTTGGCACAATATGTGAAGACCAAGCCACCACGGTTCCCATCGACTTCTGGAGATGATTCCCCGGCTCGTGGCGCCTGGGTACGGTTTACCGGAGAGGTCGATCCTAGAAGACCGACGATAGCGCAGGATTTTTCTCGATTGATGCTAGCATCATGCTAATTAAGGGAGACAGGCGGAGGGAGCTGCTGGAAAGCCGGACGATCCGAGTGGAAATTGTAAGACTTTGGCCTTTGGCGATGAAAAGTGGGCGATTCTTGGGAGAAATTTGTAGAGGTGACGTTAATGGGACTTAAATGGATTGGTTGATGTGAGATTTTAAATGAGTTGTTTATGTATTGAGAGACTATTGGATGGAATATTAGAAATATGGAAAATAGTAAACGGTAGTTGATAAGACTTTGGCCTTTGGTGATAAAAATGGCGACTCTTGGGGGGAGACTTGTAGAGGTGATATTAATGGGACTTAAATAGATTGGTTGATGTGAGATTTTGAATGAGTTGTTTATGTATTGAGAGACTATTGGTTGGAATATTAGAAACGTGGAAAATAGTAAATAGTAGTAAGACTTCGGCCTTCGGTGATAAAAATGGCGACTCTTGGGGGAGATTTGTAGAGGTGACGTTAATGGGACTTAAATAGATTGGTTGATGTGAGATTTTAAATTGCGTGTTGAACTGCTAAATAAACTATTAGGAATATCGAAAGTAGTAGCTAAGACTCTGACCTTCATTGATAAAAATGGTAATTCTCGAGGGAAATTTGTAGAGTTGACGTTAATGAGATTTAAATACGTTAGTTGATGTAGGATTTTATCTAAGCTGTATGTTGAATATTCAATCGAATAGTCGAACTGTGAAACCTTGTAGTGGTAAAAGTAATAGAATCAGTCACGAAGAATAAAAAATGATACACCCCTAATAAAAGTATTCGAGATACCTGGCTACAATTAATAATTACAGACTGACAATTTATCGAGCTGCCAAGAACAAACCGTACCTACAATTTTTACAATTATATATTTAACGTTTTCTCCACCTAGAGTTATCGGTGTATCATTTTATAATACTCTCTCAAACACATGATAATCGCACTGTATTCATACATGTGCTTCGTTGCAACGTTATATTACGACTCGGTTAAAATTATATAGTATAACGTTACAGCACGTATACCTAATTACAGCACTATATTGCTATAACACTTGGGGCACCCTATGTTCACGTTCCGCATAGTTGAAATTTCTGGGGCACTCGCTACACTTCGTTCTCCTTTTTTCTTTTTTTTTTTCGTTCGCCAAAGGAAAGGTCTTTCAGAAAAATTGGTAGTCTGATAATCGCACCTAATCGATTGCATTCTCAGTGTACAATAATTTCATAATATTCCGTTACACTTTCCCACAGTGTGATCGCACTGAATGGTATTATTGGTCGAATGAAAAAATCGTATTCTCATTTTTTAGTTAAATCTTCTAAATTGAGATGGATGCGAAGAATTTTTCGTTAATACGTGTAATCTATAGTTTCAATTACATGTTACATCTTCGCTTTTATTAAAATTGAAAAGTATTTCTTTTTAAACGAAATCGTGATTGGAGATGATCTCGAAAACCCTAGTAGGGTTAACCTCTACCTCTTCGGTGAATATTCATCAAGCAGGTCATTCTATTTCATAATTTTATTTTTTCAGAAAATCATCACAGTAAATATCTAGTAATTACTATTAGCAAAATTGATTTCAATCTACCTAAAAACCTACGATCTTCCAAAAGAGGGTGCCATAACACCGAAGTACCCTTAATTCACAAACCTCGCACACGTCCATCGAGCATCGTCACCGCACGACACGGAACGGGGCAGACAACAAATAAGCCGGGGGACCATCGAGAAGAGTGTCTCGCGAGGAGTCCACCGGCTCTTTCGTCGTCTTCCTTCGGCGATTCGCCACGATCTATAAATTACGAGACAAGAGCCACCTCCGCCGACGCGAGCGGGGCCCTCGTTGTGAGTCACCAGTCACAACTCGCACGAGACGACGAGAGAGTGAAAGAGCCGCAAAGAGGAACGGACATTGTGTCCAGGAACGGAGGCCAGAGAAGAAAGGAAGAAAAGCCAAAGGACGAACAGAGAGCCGAAGAACCGGTGACCGAACGAGGAGAGGGACGCGAGACGAACGAAAGGAGTAAGAAAGAGAAAGAGGAGCAAGACGCTGGCTGCCGGTCGAGCTTTAACAATAACGATTATTTACGCCCGCGGAACATTGACGTTGACGTTTAACGTCCCTCTCCTACCGTGAAAACAGCGCTTGTCCGATCGGTACGACCTACGGTTCAACGAAGGAATTATTACCGCTTTTAGAGAAATTAATTCTAGGTGCCGGATCGGGACCGCTTACGACTCTACCTTGTTGGCAATAATTCAGCAATGACTTTATAGTTGCGAGCTCGTAATTGAAATTCTGGGAGAAGCATCGTCCATTTAATGCGCGAGGCGAACGATGATTTACCGCGGCGTCGCGTTTGAAAATTGCGCGGGAATTAGAAGACGGACCACGTGGAACGTTTTTTTGCGACGCTTACGGTTTAAATGACTGCAATTAGTGGAAGAATTACGATTTTATTGTGTCATTTTATATACTCGATTTAAGGGAGAGTTGCCAAAATTCAGTTAACATATTTTCTATTTCCCATTTGTTTCTAATGTGTTACAAATTATTGTCGCAGATCGAAGCTTGATGTTTATCTTTTTAATTTTCTATATATTTCGCGTATTCGCTTTCAGATCCCATTCGTAGTTTAGTAAAATTATGAATTTATATTTACAACGATAAAAAGAAAAAAAAAAGAGTTGATACTGTTACATAAAATATCGAAGAATTTACTTTTACCATCAGACGTGGTAAACTTTCTCAATATTAGTTACAAAACACAGTAAACGTTGAGGCGTTCGTAGCTTCTTAAGAATTTAATTGCCCGAAGGTAAAGTAGCATCAGCCCGACGGATACAGCCGTTAATTACATTTACGAAATCAATCGGGATGCGGTTGTAATCTCTGTCTAGATATGGTTGTTGCTACCAAGCAGTGAATGACCCTGATGTTTTATGCAAATTATAGCCGCGGAAACGCGAGCCAAACCGGGCCAGCAGATTTCTCGACTCACGTTTCTCCGTAAACATATTACACGAGTCCTTTCGCGGCCTATTCTCTATCTTTCACCTTCTCATCCTTTCTCTCTGTCAACCGCCCACGCTGATAACTTGGGAATGTTTGAAGCGAATCGAAGCTGGCCTCTTCAAGAGTGATCGTTGCTCACTTGAATGTCGAAGCGTATATATTCGCGATATTGGCTTTCACAAAAGCTTTTACAGGCATTTAGAATTTCCAATTCCTCTTTCTTTTTATCACTTTATTTAAAAAATATTTCCTCTTGGAATGGTTATTGCTTCGATTCGTTAAGCTTTATATTCCACAGTTATTAGATCCTCTGTTACAATTAATTCACAGAGGCATCCAACGGAACGTTTCCACGCTCTTAATTCAAAATTACGAAAACTCTTTCCTCGGAGTGACCACCCTTAAGGTTTATTCAATAATAAAAAGAAACTAAACAGTATACAAACAGAACAAAAAAATTCAATAACTTAAAATCAACAACGCAATAATGCAATAACATCGCAACACAAAATGTTACCTCAAATCAACCCCTAAATCAGCACCTCGCGCGAATTAATCGATTTCCACCCCTCAAGTCGGAGGTGTCTTCACCCAAGAATCTCGTGACGAAGAGAACGCGAACGATTCAGCGGCAAGAGGGCACAGATGCAGCGTTATCGAGGGACGCGATCTAGCCTCGTCATCGGGGAATGTGGGAGTGTCGCAGAGGGATCATCCGCGTCTCGGAGAGGAGAAAAAGATCGGTGACAGCCGGTCGACGTGGAGGTGTCACGAAGGGGCGTGGAAGTTCGTCACACGCTGCCTGTCGCTCGATCCCTGGCTCCTCTTCCACTCGATCTTCCCTTCGAGCCTCGTTATTCGACGCTGCACGGAGGTAATTCAATTATCATATCGGAGATTAGCTCGGAAGAGGTGGACACGCGTCGTTTGTCCCGTTCGGGCACGCTTGCGACACGATGCTGATTAGAGGTGGAATTTATCGGTGGAACGAATTTTAGAAATTTCGTGGCAATCTTAAGAGTTCCCGCTGTTAAGATTACTTTCTGAACGTGTCTGAAAGTGTGTCTGTTTTTGTACGAGAAGCATTTAAGGATGACGTTAGTCGATCTTTTTCAGGGGGAAGTTTTTCTTTTGGTGCATCAGTGGTTATTTATAAAGTTACTGTATTGTAGTTTTATTTATTTTATAATGTTATGTCTCACTGTATATAATATATTAATTAACATTGATAGAACTGTGAACGTAAATTTTTACAAATTTACACAACTTAAACAGTCCGGTTTAGTATCCAATGTGCAACGAGGTGATATGCGGAATGGTTAAATTTAACTAAAATTAATTTCTGCAATTAAAGTGTAACGGTACCAACCGTAACTGTTTATAATACAGCAAATTATAATCGCAAATTATAATATGTATTTGTTATAAATTATACTTCTATTTAAAAACTCCCTTCGCCAAGATCACACCGATCAATAACCGTAGCTCCAAACATTCTACAAAAATCATTTCCAATGCAAAATCTGCAGTTATCACCCTTTGAAATTCCGAAAAAAAAAAACGGTCCCAAAATCCTCCTCAGCGTCCCAGTGGACCAGCTCGAGTCGCCGTAATCGATAGACGAAACAAAAGGGAAAAAAATAGTGGAAGAAAAACACTTCGTTGGTATGACTCAGAGGTATTCGAGTTTCCAGTCGAGAGTTTCGGGACGATCGTTCCCGTTTCCAGTCGACCCGGCTCCAGCCACGGTTTTGTGGCTGCTCATTGGCCCCCGTGGGGGTACCGGGCCAACCGCGTCCCATTGTCCCATGCTAATTCCCTGGCTACGGCTGTCATTGCCTCGAGGCGAGGACTGACAAGTAACACCTCTTGGCTCGTGTTCCTCTCGACCGTAGGAGTGTCTCCTCTCTTGCTCGCCCCTCCAGCTCGGACTTTTTTCCTCCAGTCATTGGTCCTCACCTGGAATCCTCTCTTTTCAACCCGCTCCCTTCGTCTCTATTTCTCCTAGCCGATCCGATCAGCCGGCTCGTTTCTACGTCTGTCTCACGACGTACCCTTTCTCCCTTTCTTTCGTTCCATCTTTGTCTCGTTCTTCGCCCCGTTCCTCTGTCTCTGCCAGAAGAGAGTTCTCCTCTGGGCTCATCCTCGCGGAGTGTACACTCCCGCCGAGACCGAAAATCAACTCGTCATGCTCGCTTCATTTTCTGGCCGATGTAAAACAGCCATTTGTTAGGTCGTGTCAAGCATCGCAAGAACGTCCGCGGGGTGTCCCGCTCCTTGGACGGCCACGAATGGCATATCGATTGGCGATTCATGCGATCGACGCCTGATAATAAATATCCGAGAGCGAGAGTGGTGTAACATTCGAAAGTCCTTTCGGACTGGGGTCTCACCTCGAGCTTACTCCTGGTGTTGTTAATAGTTCTCGCTGAGGATTCAACCGGTACCCTCTGCGTTGATCATGGTGTACGGGACGACTTTGAAGGGTGATGGTTAGGCGTGCATTTGGGGTGTTTAAATTTATTTGCTGGTGCTTTGCGGGGTTAATCTTGATTCGTTGTTTGTGATCATGTATTTAATTGATGTTACGATTGAGATATCTTATGGTTAGTATCTTTATGCTGCGTTTGCTTTATCATTCAAGTATCGTTAAAATTTCTACGAAAAAAAAGGAAAGATGATGTGGACGTTTCTCATAAATTTCACGAAACCAAAAAATAATTTAGGATGAAACTTTTATAGCTGTTATTTATTAATAATAATTATATCAAGCTCTGCAATGACGAAACTATTTTCTTTTATCGAATAAAAATATTTCAATCCATTCCCATCGTTCGAATTTAAATTTCAACGATCCATTAACGATTTATACTCGAATCGTTCACAGAATCGGCGATCGAGAGCGGTCGTAAAACGGCAGTAAGCTTCGAATATAGACGTAAAATTTGATTAACCATCGAACGCGATCTGGGAACGGTTAAATCGGTTAAGAAGCAAACGCAATCGCATTTGTTGCGTGAAATTTCACGATGTGGCCAGAACAGATCGGTGTCGCGCCGCTTAGTCGTTCGTTGGCCTCGTGGTCGCTCGTTACGCCGCGGCGCTGTCTCGTAAATAACTGCCTTATATTCTCGCTCTCCTCTCTTCGGCTCTCTGTCCCCTTGGAACCGTATTCATTCGCTGTTACCGCCGTTTAGAGGCCGTTGCTGCTTTTATGAAACACTCGAAAAACCGTGGTAACTGTGGCGACGTCGCTACTATTGCCTCTGGAAAATAAAATGGCGAGAATCGGGCATCGAGGATGACCAATTAAACGTTTCGGGATAAAATCGAGTGGCGGATGCTTTGTAGTTTCATTGTTCGGAATTTAATCTTGAAACAAGTGTCATATGGTGAAAATTAATGCGTCGAGAAATTTTAAGTAACGATAAGATTGATGCTGTGATCATGAATTTCTATCGTGAGACTGTGGAATGTGGAGAAGTTCGGAAATGAAACGAAGAAACTGAAATTGTGTAAGTGATTGTTAAAAACGATTATAAAAATAAGTAAATGATTTTGGAAAATTATACGTGCCTCTTAGTTTACGTCACATTGTACTAAAAATATAATTGTTTAATGGTATTGATCACTGGCGTAATTTACTTTAGAGTGAATGCATGTCGATCATTTTAAAAGTGTGAAAAATAAAATGACAAATTTCTGAATATATTTTATTCTATTATGAACTAATAAATTATCTTCAAAATTACGGAATAGTAAATTCCATCCATTTAGTTTGAACCGTAGAATAATGCAGAATATTTATCGAAAAAATTCTAGAAGCAGTACAGCAATCGTATATTAAACGGACAGTTTAAGAACAAAAATATCCAGCCAACGCTCCCTTCGCTTCAACCAATCAGCATAAAACAGCTCACCATCCTGAAGAAGAAAAACTCCGGGCATCAGCACTAAAAATACCCAAAAACGATTTCAAAGAGCCCAAAAACCAAACTCGGCTACACGAACCATTGGAAACCGACAACGGCAAAACATCGTCGAAAAAAGATAGGTCCCGAATATAATTCCCGTACGTCATGGATGTTCCCCGGATTCAAATGCGAATCCTTGATGCACGCTTCTAGATTACGAAGGACGGAGAAACGCAGGCCCGTCCCGTGGATCTACTTTGTTAACCATGAAGAACACGGAACAGGAACGCTTTGGTATGCGCCACATCGCTGTCTTTACACCGGCTTGAACCAAATTTATGTGGCACCGGGAGCCGAGGGTGTGCATTTGAATCCGGGATGAGACACATCCATATTTTTTTCTTTACGACCGCGCGTTCGCCCGTGCATGGAACTGCATGCCGGATGTAGCACGCGAACCGACACTTTTGCAACGACATGGCCGCGACCTCCAGCATCGGGCCCACGGAATTCATTTTTTTTTTCTTTTTCCTTTGCTCCTTCTTCTCTTTTTTATTCTTTCTTCTTTTTCCTTTTCTTTTCTTTTTTTTTTTCTTTCGTTGTTGCGGTATGTTTGGGGCGTGATTCTGAATGTGTTCCAAGCCTACGACTTTTAACGCGTCTTCTCCGGGCAGGAGTGTTCTTTTTTTTTTTCAAAGTTGTTCTTGGCTGTGCTGTCATCGATGCTCGGCCTTGAGGCACCTGGAATTATAGACTAAAATTGGAGAGAGATATTAATACCGGGACTCGCGGCTACTTCAAGCCTTACCGCGATGACGATCGTGGTTGATTCATTGGACGTGATGTAACGCGGCTTCTCGTTGGAGACATGAATGAACGGGGAGGAAGATACTTGTGAAAGGAATTGTGAAAATGGTAATTTGTTATTGTGAGAAGCGAGCAGAGGAATTAAGTAATAAGAATATCTCGTTGGTCCGCAGTGTGTTAACGCAGATGTTGGTACCATCGTTTTGAAACTAATTTCAATTTTTCACTCCTCGGTAATTGTAAGTAGTGCATCCTACCGCTGTCCTTTTAAGAGAACAATTTTCCAGAATTTATGTAAAACTTATTAACAATTTATCTAAACTTATTAACAGTTTAGATTAGCATCATGATGAAGCTGTCATTCACTAACAACTTACTCTAGCTCGAATTCGTCGTCAATATATTAATATCTGTAACGATATAAAAAGCTTACCATACAGTTACTAACAAATGAACGTCAATAAAGAAAAAAAACGAAGAAACAACCAGATTGGATAAACATTACCGCGAAAGTCTACTAATACACTTCTGGTAAATAAAATTGTTAACACAAGAACAATTCAATTTTACGAAACAAAAAAATATATATACACAAAGGAACCAAGAATATCGTCGGTAATAAATTGATTAACATCACAGCGAAAAATTCAAGCGTCTCACTACCAAAAACCACTCCTTTCGTCGCCAACCGCTTCCTCCAGCGGTGTTGACAGGCGCTCTGTCATCAAGCTCGAATCATTCTCTCTTCTTGAGATTTTAACGCACACCCCAGGATATATATACGATTGGCTGTCGCAATCTTTCGCTAAATTCGGGAACGCTCTCGGGACTCCTGAGGGTCGAGGAATCTCGACCCTGCCGGCGAACGTTTAAATCGATCCTCCCCCTGGGAAACGAGGGCCTCGGGCCCGCTCGAATCTCGTTACCACGCTCAGCGGGACTCCGATTACCATTTCTCGGACAAATCGTCGCCTTCGAGCCGCGTATCGCGAGATCCTTGCCGGAGAAACCGCTTTCGAACGATTATGAATACCGGCTGGCCAGCTCGAGCAAACCGCATCCGGGGAAATTCTTCCTCGCAGATCTTCTAGGCGAGCACGACGCCGTTTTACTGGCTCCGTCCTCGGGAGTTTACAAGCCGACCGCCTATTCTGACTCACTCTGGACGCTCATTAGCATGTGAGTCGGTAATAAACGCTGGCCAGGGAAATTAATTGACCAGTTGATCCCCTTAGAGCTCGTCTCAGCTTGATTGAGACGCAGTTTTGATGGGGGTGGACGAGGGTTCGCTGTTTCAATTTTCTTGCAAAAGTTCGTCTTTCTGAATGTCAAGACAGTTTCTTTTTTTTAAAGAAACGAGATTATTATTGGATAAAAAAGTTGTGGTTTCTATTGTAGAAGTCATGTGGTGTCATTAATTAGGTTTTGTGGGTTAGTGCTAATATGTTCTCTTGCATAGCAGCAATTAGTTTTTTCGATAAAACGATTAAAAAAATATCAGCTCCTATTTGACGATTTTAAATTGACGTAAAATTATTATTCTCTCTCGTGAAGAATTGGTAAGAGTATGAATCAACCTAAACTAAAGTTGCGTGTACTTACGAAGAGCGAAGAGGAAAAGTTGCTTGAGAAATTTGTAGAAATTAATAGTCTTCCAAGACTTAGAAGAATTTTACAACTTATTTTCGCGCAACGAACGCATAAAATTACAAGAAACTATTTATACAACAGAAGTCCACCAGCTACGATTCACTTTTAAATTGATTAATATTATTAGCTAGTAAATTATTGTTCAATATTGGCCGGTGCTAATTTTACACCATGTCCCAGCGTCTCTAATCGTAAGAAGCGATGGTCAATGAAGAGCGATCGTCGAATCGACGTGCACCCATATACTCACGTGTATGAGCACGACTAAAGGTAGAGAGAAGGTAGGTAGGATGTAGGTCGTATATCAATCGGTTTATCTACTTGTCGACGCGTGTGGCCGACGGCACGTTATGTCGCGGTCGACAAGGAGAGCCAGCAAGAGCTTGAAGAAGGAAAAGAGACGTGCCGATCCTCTGCCTCTCTCTGCATCTTTCTCTTCTGCCCTGCCCTCGCTACCCTTCTTATTTTCTTCGCTTAACTCGCGGAGACACGGAGAAAAGCAAGTTTCAGGGCACGGTGAGGGAAAGAGGAAGAAGAGGGATACCCGTGTTCACTAATGTTCTTCCGTTGTTCCCTTTTCTCGATAGTGGATGGATTCTTCACGTTTCGGTTGAGTTGTCTAGGGGGTGTGCTTGGAAGGGGTGAGGTGTTTAGCTCTGATCGCTTTCTTCTGTGCTTCTGTAGTTTATATTTGTTACAATGTATAAATACTTGATTATAGGGCGTTGCACGAATTTTTAAATAAAACGAAGGTTGTCCATTCTTCTTAAAAAAAAAAAATGTTTAATCTACCGGACAGAAAATAAAAATAAATGTCGAGAGAACGATAACGTTTCTGCGGCGTTAAAACACGTGAGATAGAAGTTATGCATATTTTTATTTTTCTGTGCACCGCTATAAATTATTCTAATAATTTGTTTCTTTTTTTAGAATCATTTTTACCGTCTCTTAAAGCACGACACCTATATATACAATTTTCAAGCATACATGATATTCAAAGAAATTAGTTCATCGAAGCCATACTTTAAGATCGCTCTTCGAAATGATACTCTCTGTCTCTCTTCGTATTAAATCCTCTCTCGTCTCACCGTAAGAATGCTCTGCCTTCATAAATCACGCCTAATTACCCTGTCTTCGTCTGTCTGGATGCAAGGAAACAAGTTCCTTATTAATTACCCTACGCATCAAGCTTTCCTGACGCTATTCTGTCGCTAATTGAAGACAGGGCCTTAACCTTCTCCCGGCTTCCACGGTTTCGTCTACCGTTTTCCTCGAATCTGCCGGCCTGTTTCCCTGTTTTATGGCTTCTCTCGCAGTCGTAAAACTATTTGCGGCTCTACACCGCGATAATAACTCACCGACCATCGCGTTTCTCAATTAGGTAACGCGCGATGGCCGCTGGCTAACGTAATTCCGAATAAATCAGGCCCCACTTTAGCCGCTGGTCTCCTCCTACGGATACACGTGGATCCTCGTAAACCTATGCGTATTTGTTTATTTATTGTCTCCTACGTGTTGCCGCGAAATAGCTGATGAAGTTGCACAGAGGCGACTTCGACTTCTTTACGCGCCGAATTCGTTTGCATCCGATTAGGCACGAAACGAGATGTTGGCGTATTTATTAAATTTTATTTTTTAAATTGTCATCTCTGTAAAATTGTTCGGAGTTACGATTAAATGTTTTATTTAAACCAGAGTGTGTTTTCGAATAAAGTTTTGAGAAATACAGGTTCGTAAGTATAGAGACAAATGGGTAACAGTAAATTATAGTATCTTCATTAAAACGGTATAGATTAACGATGTTTATAAATGCTTCCAAAAATGAAAAAAAAAAAGTCGCGTGTCAATTATAATCTCAGAGTCGTTTTTTCATCGATTATTAATGCATGGGAGGTAAAAGCTATTACCTGTATACATCGATAAATCTGCAGCCGCCTTGAATTTGAATAAATTATTGCATGTGCATTTGCATAGCAAGGCAGACCGCTGATCGATCGTCCCTTGGTGAACACCTGGTGCACATCCATTGATGCACATTGCATGCAAATATCGCGCTGGAACATCAAAACAATACACGTCCACGCCTGGAATTAACCGATGGCAATTTTGATCGAATAAAACCGTGCTCGTCACTTTTGTCAAGGTGAAACCTGCTTCATCAACCAAAATTTGTTCAACCATTTTAATTGCAGCGTGAAATTTCTGTACAAATTTTTACCACCTCCAATAATCTTCCTATTTTCGGTGACATTAAAAAATTCAATATTCCTGAAATTAATTTACAAGCATACATTTAATAAAGTATTCATTTCTTTCGTTCTATTCAATTTTTATGTCTGCCACGATATCGCATAATTTCAATACACCAAATAACAATTTTATTTTTTAATTTAATAATCCATAAAAAGAGACGAATTTAAAGAAAGAACATTGTACCTAATAAATTAAAACAAAAAGTATTAAAACTTCTACAACACCATATGAAAATTTATACATTGGAGAAAATTATGTTCATCAAGGTCCTCGTTTAATCTCACAAGTTCAACATCCATCCTACGCGTTTCGTTCACGCTTCATTTCTAAAAACTCTTCGTCCCAAATCCATCAAAACAATTCTCCCTTCCCGCAAATTAAACTCTGCGAAATTTTAATCGAGAACACTTAAAGACAGGGTCGCCAACGGCTCGATTCCTCTTCATCGGTCGTCCGTGATCCCTCCATTTTGTGAGCGGCCGGTGAACGGCAACGGACCCGTTACGTCACAACAGGGGCAGGGACTTTGATCGCCATAAATACCGAAAAAGTCTCTGTATATCCCCGTGGGTAATTATCTGCGGCGATTCCCTTTCTCGCGGGTGCCCTGGTGCCTATTAAAAGTTCGTTTTCCTGGACATCGTACGAGGGCGGCATGGCCACCGGTGCCCCTTAATTAAGGGGACCCCGCGTTATACTGGAATTTCCTTCGAAACAGTCCAACTTAAGCGGTATTTAATAACGTAACAATTATATGGTAGGCACTAGACTTTCGAAACCGCGTGGACCGTCTAGGTCTCGTCGGTCCTATCTTCGCCTTTCTGCTTTCTTCCCCGCCCCTCTTCGCTCGTCCCTTTACCCCTATTCGATTCTCTGCACCGTTGTTCGAAGAAAAAATCGAAGTTCGAGAGAAATGTGTTCGATCGTACTTAAATAAGTAATAATTAAATTAAATTTGTAAAAATAATGTTCCTCGGTATACAATATAGTTCTCTAACGAGTAATCAAAATTAATTCCTGAGGTAAACTCTTACATCACATTTTTATGTTCTTCGCTCCCATTTGCTATTTTTAACATTATTACAGATATAGCTGTAATAAAGAATGTTATTGTATTTTAGTAATTGACTATCTGATACTTAATTTATCGCATATTTGTTTCTCATTTATTCGTATACGCTTTAAAAACATAGCGAACGAATGAAAGATATTTTAATATTTATCGATCCAATATGAAGAGAACTTATAATTCAGTAAAAATANGCTATTTTTAACATTATTACAGATATAGCTGTAATAAAGAATGTTATTGTATTTTAGTAATTGACTATCTGATACTTAATTTATCGCATATTTGTTTCTCATTTATTCGTATACGCTTTAAAAACATAGCGAACGAATGAAAGATATTTTAATATTTATCGATCCAATATGAAGAGAACTTATAATTCAGTAAAAATATTTAAACATCTCGTAAGAGGAAGAAACTGGACCGCAAAGTTGAATTTTTAGAATCGCAGGGATTTTATGAACACGTATATAATTGTTCGTAGATCGTTCAGTCCTAGTTTCTCCGACCATAAACGAGCAGAGGCCGAACAGGGCGGCGTATAACGAGGATGATGTCCGAGGATCGATCCCTGGATCCTTCGCAAAGTATCCCGTTCGAGCTTCCAAGTAGCACAAAGCGATACATTGTGCACAGTTGATCCCATGCGGCTTTCCCTCTTTTATCTCCTCGTGTCGTTTCCGATTTTATGTCTTTTCGAAAGATGTAATTATACGATTCCGACGATCCTTTGAAGTGTGATTAACCTGTTCCTACTCTAGTTTGAGTGGAACAAGAAGTTCCTGAAGTGTGAAACGCGAAGAATAAGCGGTTCTTCTTCAGGAACTAACTGGTGTAACTATTTGTCGATACTGAATTCAGAAGAGGTAGTTTTTAAGGGTTCATTTTTTTTATCTTCAGTTCTTATTTCTGTTGAAATAAAATAGNGATCCTTTGAAGTGTGATTAACCTGTTCCTACTCTAGTTTGAGTGGAACAAGAAGTTCCTGAAGTGTGAAACGCGAAGAATAAGCGGTTCTTCTTCAGGAACTAACTGGTGTAACTATTTGTCGATACTGAATTCAGAAGAGGTAGTTTTTAAGGGTTCATTTTTTTTATCTTCAGTTCTTATTTCTGTTGAAATAAAATAGACTACCCCTCTGCCTCTTGGAAACCAAGTAGTCCAATTAAATGCAGTAAACGACACTCGTTTCAATTAAATGAACAAATATTTTTAGCTCTGTATCAAAATACATTGCACTGCAATTCAAATGTTGGATCAAATTTAAATGATCTGAAGCAGATATCAACTCCCAAAACAATCTCCATCTTTCACCAAGATAATTCTAATAATTTCTATCAATTATTCCTTCGGTACCATTAAATGACCCATCTATACGAAGATACCATTCCAATTCAAGTCTCCAATCACCCAAAGTACCTCAAACAAAGTGCCTCGATCCATCATCAAACAAACTTCACCGAAACTTCTCGCCCACACCATCGCATCCCTTCTAAATACCCGTAGCAACAAACCCGCTAATCAAAAGAGCAGAACCCAAAGCCGTTTTAAATTCAATCGAGACAATTCTCCGAAAGTATACGCTACGAGCCGTCAGGAAGTCATTTGTCACCCTTCATCATCGTTCGACGCTACCCTTCGCGGCCCGTTTCCTCGGTGTCGTCGTCCAGCTACTCGCTATCGAGGAAACTCGAGGCAGAAAAAGGGCTGGCATCGCAGGGATCAATTTTCGAAATTATCGTCGGGTCTCTGCGAACGCGTATATAATTGGCCATTGATCGGTCCCGCCCAGTCCACCGGTCGTAAAACGCGCGAGCCTCCGTTTTCGAGAGCTCGAACCGTAACCGACAGACCCCATTTCGGGCCCTCTTCGTCGTTCCCGAAAAAAATATTCGATCCAACATCCAAAGTTTACAACGCAGCACAATATAACACCTAACGACCGAGCTTGGACCGCGGGCTAGCCAATTAAAAATGGAAACGGCCAATTACCAGACGATCGCGAGCGGTTACGACTACCCCCGGAAACGGTGAGGCTGTGTTTTGCTTGTCTCCTTCTTCATTTTGGGGCCTGTTCTTCTCTCGAACTTCTGTTCTCATGGAAGGGTGGAAAAGTGGTGTGTTTCTGGAGATATCTTGATATTGCACGTCGATGAATTGAATTGGTTGTATTTTAGTGTGGGTTGAGCAATTTGTTACAATGTTCTCTTGGAGAATTTAGTAAGATCGAATGATTATTATTTGGTTTTTGTTTGGAAGATGTTTTGTTTAGATAATTATATAAACATATTAATTTTTTTATTTGTTGATAAGTTACTGATAAGTTGTTCACAGAAGAGTAAAATGATTAATGAGAAGAGAAATGATTTAACTGAAAATGAATAAAAATAAATAAAAATTATTATAGAAAAGAATTGATAAATTCTCAGTCTCTTCAAGGTGTCCATACAATTATTAACTTCATTACAAATTAAACATGCAATTCCAGTGAAATTGGAATTTCTACCACTTTTTAGCGGTACTCGTGGAAAATCCAACATTTGTCGACCGATCAAAAAAATACCGAAGAGCTTGATATAATTTTACACACTACTGTGTGTCTCCTACCCAAGAAACGTCAAAGGTTTCCCCAAAAGATCAGCCGAACGTGCATCTTCATCTTCGGTGGTGCAAGAAAAACGTTTCGAGCTCTGGAACGTGTGAAAGAACTCCGCGAGTTTATGCGAGCGGAATGAATGTTTTGTTGGTTGAGGGCCCCAGGCGAGGAGAGTTCCGTACAGTGGAAATGTGGTTACTGCAGACCGGTGGAATCGTTGGGCGTACCTGGTTTTTAGAGACGTTGCTCCCGTCGGGTCGTAAACACAGGGCGCCGGGTTACGAGCGGGCCTTGCCCGTTTTTCGAGAACGATACATTTCGTTCCGCGGAAGCTATCCGAGGATTTTTTGATGAGAAGACAGCCTATCCTCCCTACGATCCTCTATCGTCTTCCTTCTGTCGCTACTTTACGTTAAATCATACAAATAGAGAGTTTCGACGGATGCTTGAATTAAGCGCAAGGTCTGTTCGATCGATACGCTGATCTAATTGTATCCATCGATTTTAACTTTACTAATGATAAGTTATTATGAAGACAGTTTAAGTAAATTCTAGGTTTGAACGTCTTAGGACCTAACCTGGAGATCTTAAAGGCGTATGATACAAAACGTTTAGATAATTTACCTATCACATTCGTAAAAACTAGCATTAATTGTACAACAATTATGATCGCATAAATTTCCGAGAAATTTAATAAAAAATCATTTAACTCGCTCGAATAAAAAAGAAATGAAAATAGAGAAACTCAAGATATCTGATTCCAATAAAATGCAAATTAAAAAACACGGTTGGGTCACATAGACCGCAACACAGGGGTTAAAGACGGCCTAGTTTATAACATAAGACGTTAGAAATATTAAGTCTGTAGTAAAGTGAGATTAAAAATTATTCCTGAATTTTTTCTTGAATTTAGTAACAGATATCCTTTTTTTTTTTTTGTATGTTTGTATTCTGCGTACCATTTATATTCACAAAGAGAACTCGATTTTTGCAAAAACGTTAAGCTCAAGAACGCAAGCTTCATCTTCTGAATCCTTTAATTGCGAGTGAAATAAAAATTCTACCGAATCTCTTCTCGGCGTTTTAAGATGTTACTGGACAGAAAACTGTATCCACGACAGTTTCGTGGTAACACCGTCAAGAGTAGAGATCGACAGGCCTATCATTCAAGACACGTTGATCGTTTAGCTGGTTCGTCGAAAGAATTCCGCGAAGAATTTCTCGAGAAGAAGGCAGAAGAATGAATGGGCCCCAATGACGCCTCCATAAATCCCATGTAATCCTCTCTTGATTTCAGGGCCTCAATTCGCGCGATATATTGCGTCGAATTCCGATTAGCTGTCCGTCGAAATTGCCTTCAATTTAGCAATTAACGAGGGGGAGGAGGGCTAATGGGAGGGTAGCTAGACACATCGGGTCGGTTGAGTGACAGCTCTGACCTCTCCCACAAGTTCTACGCGCCTCGGACTCACCCCGAGTCGACAATCGAGTTCACTCACACGACCCTACGACTATTCATTGAAATCGAACCGGGCTTCCATGTCGAATCACCAGTCTTTCTCGTACGATTATCGAGCCGATGCGAGAGCTGGCAGATGTTCGTTCGGACGTTGCGTGGAACCTTTTGTTTTAAAGAAAACGAATGGTAGAAATTGAGAGAAATTAACGGTGGAGTTTGAGAAAAATTATAAATGTGTTTTTTTATTTCGAAGAAACGTGGATGTTTTTCTGTGTCTAAATTAATAACAGATTTGTCTTTGGTAATTGTTTTTGAGGCACAGAAAATGTATACTTAAGAGCACCAAAGAGAAAAGTAACAGATGTGCAATTTGTATATAGTGGAAAAAATAGTATCGTTGACTTTTATGAGTGATGGTACCAATTTTTAATATAATCTCCTTCGTGGATGTAACTGGAAAAAAATTAATAATTATTTTCGTGACTAATATGAATTTACAACGCTCCAACTAAAACTATACTCAATCGAAACCAATATTTTGTTCAACCAATCCTCCACCGCACAATATCCATTGAAACGCGACAAGAATTTATCCACGGAACCACAACCCTCGTTCTCTCCTTTCCCCGCCACTGCTGCTAAAAACATCCACCAAAAAGACATCGTCAAACAAGAACACGCTCGATCGACACGAATGAATCGCAGTCAAGCGATAGTTTATTCGCAGACGTGTCAAGCTTCCCGAGTTTTCCGCTTCTTGAACTAAGGACTATCAGATCGGAGGACCACCATCGACACAGAGAAGACACCGAAAGCCGCAAATTGTCCCGTAACAGCGACACAAAGTGACTATAGGAGCCTCTCGAACTCACAATAGCGACAAAAGGCGAGGTGGTCGAGGATGATCGTTTCCCGAAACAGAAAGGAAGAGGCGAGACGAGAGAAAAAAAAAAAAAGAATGGAAGAGGAGGAACAAGAGACGGGGCTCTTTTTTCACGGTGGATGGCCTTACATCGGCACGAGAACGGAACGCCAGCTTCCGACACAGGTAGATAGCTAGGTAGCTGATACTTGGTGCAACAATAGCCTCTCGAGGATCTCTAGAGTCCTCGTTTCAAGGATTCGAGGACTCGAGAGCGGTAAATAGGCGAGGATAATTCAGGTAGGACACGGATAGTTGTCCACGGTGTTGACTTATTGGACCATTCGAAGTGACGAACTAAGAAACAGGTATGGAAAGAGCGTGGCTCGATATACCTGACTCACGATTCTCTCGATTTGCATGATTCATTAATTAGATTCTGACACGCTTGTCTTAACAGGGGCTTGAAATGTCAGGGCGGCCTCGTAAGTCGGGCAATCGATTCGTTCTGTTGACTGAACTCTTCTGTTCGGTCTGCGCGAATTTTGGTATGCGTCTCGGTTGGGTTTAACGAGCAGGGTTGATGTAATTAATTAAGAGCTGGCGACGAGAATGTTGTAGTAAATGGGTCATCTTAGAGAAATTTGATTCGAGTTGAATTCAATTCTTAGTAAAATTATTGCTTGGTGTTGTCATTTATAATAAAGTGGAAATAGCAGGTAAATCGATTATGAAAAAGAAATCCTGGAACGATGTTCTTTGCGTAAAAAAATATAATTGTTGAAATTTTGTATGTTATTTTTTCTTCTAAAAACATAGATCTTGTAATTATTTTAATGGCAAAAAATGACTATACCGGTGTTTATATTTCTTAGGTTCTCCTAATTTTGTTTATAAAATTGCAAAAAGTTTACAAAAATAATACAAGTAATGGTAATGTATATTGAAAGAAACGGTACAAAAGTGATTAATCGAAAGATCCGATTCTTCGGACACTTCTTGTGAAAGGGTTCTTGTAAAACAGGAAGCTGTTACAAATCGATAAAACTGAAACAATGTTTGTCACAAAAGGACATCGAAACATAACAGCTTCTGTCTGCTCAACTTCCATTTCTCCAAGATGAATAATGATGTATGGCTTATCTCGAATGTCACGCTACACGCGACAAAATGACCTGTAGTTCTCCACGAGAGTACGAGATAAGACACAAAGAGTTTCTTTATCCAAAGGAGTTGCTAAGCTCGTGCACTTAGTTATTTTATTGAGTGAACTATTCTCATAAATCTGTTCAATTTCTCCAACATAATCGGTACCTCTCTTTATATCCAAATATCCAACTTATATTAAATTAAAAATATTGACTCTCAAAATTTTACAATACACATATCATTCAACCTTCTCATCCTTAAATTTCATCCATTTTATACGTTTCATAATTTTCCAACGCATTCGACAATCTCGAAATCGAAACGTACACTAATCATCCAAATCTCTCATTTCTCCTCTGTCCAACTTTACAGGAGCAGTAAAACAAGCAATAAACACAGCTTTCAAAGCAGAATCCACATTCTTAGATCCTTAGAAATCTGTTAAAGAAGCTCTAAAAATTCTATCTCGTTCGTAACTCCAGAACCAGTTATACATCAGAAACGCGCCGTGGCTTCGCGATAAATTGTTCAAGTTTTCGCAAGAATTTCGTACGACAACCGATCGTAGAGCCGCACCTATGTCCGGTAACCAAGCGTGTAACCCACGAAGAAGCCACCCATTGCACGGAACAGTGGACGTCGCCTCTTTCAAAGAACAACCAGTTGACAAAACTTTTCTTCTCGCCGCTTATTCCAACCATTATTCGAGCGGAGGCTTCTGCCGCGTCAAGGGTAAATCTCTCGAAGAGGACCACGTGAACGGTGGTCCTCGAGGCGGGGACACACTGGCCGGCTACCGTGCGGTTCATCCACGGGGGGTCTGTCGTTTCGTCCTCCTGGTCCGCAGCCACCTTTGATCGCCAGTTTTTCGGAGGAATTCGGCCACAAAAGGTCGTTAGCGGTGGCCACGTTTGAAGGGGATACGCCGTGGCCTGCTACCAGTGTCCGTGACAAATTTCTGAAATCGCATTCGGACTGTGAATGGGGTCAAGGAGCGCACCGTGGACGTTTCAAGGGGCCCGATGGTAATAGAAACTTAATGTGCCGCCGATTCTGGGTTTATATCGGTCGTGTAGGTGAGGGTTTCAGAGTTTTTGGAAGAGACTTGGGAATGGTTGTGTGCGGGACTTAAATATGGAATTCATACAGAACTACTACTCCTCTTTTTTATTCACTGTGACTTTTAAGGCGATGTGATAAACATAGGTGAAATTATATTAATTTAAAAATATAAAATTTAATTTTGAATAATTGTATTATGTGTTATTTCAAGATTAAAAAAAATGGAATACACGAACCGTATTGTGTGAGAATTTATTTGGAGTAGCATTATAGGGTTGAAGTAGTATCAGGAAACTACGATAGTCGTGCAGTTTGTTGTATTACAACGTAGGGTAGTCTTGGTAAATTATTTTAAATTATTTTATGGACAAATAAAATAAATTGGCACGCGATTGTATATTTTATTATTCTGTCAGATATGATTACATATTTTTCTAAGCGCCAGTCGATCGATGCAGGGTNCCGGCTACCGTGCGGTTCATCCACGGGGGGTCTGTCGTTTCGTCCTCCTGGTCCGCAGCCACCTTTGATCGCCAGTTTTTCGGAGGAATTCGGCCACAAAAGGTCGTTAGCGGTGGCCACGTTTGAAGGGGATACGCCGTGGCCTGCTACCAGTGTCCGTGACAAATTTCTGAAATCGCATTCGGACTGTGAATGGGGTCAAGGAGCGCACCGTGGACGTTTCAAGGGGCCCGATGGTAATAGAAACTTAATGTGCCGCCGATTCTGGGTTTATATCGGTCGTGTAGGTGAGGGTTTCAGAGTTTTTGGAAGAGACTTGGGAATGGTTGTGTGCGGGACTTAAATATGGAATTCATACAGAACTACTACTCCTCTTTTTTATTCACTGTGACTTTTAAGGCGATGTGATAAACATAGGTGAAATTATATTAATTTAAAAATATAAAATTTAATTTTGAATAATTGTATTATGTGTTATTTCAAGATTAAAAAAAATGGAATACACGAACCGTATTGTGTGAGAATTTATTTGGAGTAGCATTATAGGGTTGAAGTAGTATCAGGAAACTACGATAGTCGTGCAGTTTGTTGTATTACAACGTAGGGTAGTCTTGGTAAATTATTTTAAATTATTTTATGGACAAATAAAATAAATTGGCACGCGATTGTATATTTTATTATTCTGTCAGATATGATTACATATTTTTCTAAGCGCCAGTCGATCGATGCAGGGTATAGTTAAGTCTAATCCACTAGCTAAATCATTTCTGGACACATCACGTATCCGCGAGACTCATCAACCGTACACATCATAACAAACAACTCCGACACCAATCATCGTTCAACAAGCATCCTATTACCTTATAAAAAAAAAAAGCAAAAAAATCCATCACCAAAGCGCTGCCAATCTACCCGCGTCACATTAGAGAAAAACCCTACTCGTGCACAATGTAAAATTAAGCTTCGTAATCCCCCGCATGTACATACATTCCCGTCAACAAGTCACCGGGCAGTTATTATAAATTATACTCACTTATATCCCAACTTACAAGAAATTAAAGTTCTCCACGATGCGAACAATTAAACAGCATCGCGTTCAACTTATAATTATACCAGAAACTCTCCTCGATCTAAACTTGTTACCAGATCCAACGACTTATGGACGAGAGTGTACACTTGCACAGCACCTCCACAACTTCTTCACGAATATCAAAAAGCAGCATCCACGTCGCCACCCCGTCAACCGACTCGTATTCTTCATCCCGTGGCGAAAGTCGCCTCTTAAGGAAGGCGGGGGAGGAAGCAAGCGTCGAGGCAGCGGGTAGAAGGATCGCATCGTTCGAAAGGAATAAATGAAGGGACGGTGGATGAAGAAATAAAGAGAGGAGGCGAGAGTGGCGAGGAGATAAAGGACAAGAAAATCGAGGGGGGAAAGAGAGAGGGATGGTGGTGGATGCGAGTGTCTCGATTCGACGGCGCTTCAAAGGCGGCCGAAGAAATAAAAACTCGGCTCTCGCGGCCCCGTTGGCAGAAAAAGGAAAGGGAAGCCCGCCTCCAGGGGGACCCAGGGTGAACCCTCCTCGTGGACACGCCGCCATAATAGGCGGCGTCTTTACGATTAGCATTGTGAGTCTCTCGATGAATGTGATTGTTGTCTAAGCGGGGCCCTGTCGTCCCGTATACCGACGGAGCCAAGAGATGGGGGCCCATAGGGACCCACAGGGACCTCGTGCTGGGCCCACAATGCGCGCAGCTATGCCAAGCACGCGTCCCTTGTGTTGCGTGAGCGTGCGCCCGCGCGCCCGCGCGCGACCGCGACCTGCGTGCCTATATTTATAATGCATTATTTACAACTACAAGGGCCCGGTATTCCTCTTTCTTTCCTCCTTTAGCCAGCCGACACGAACGCTCTGTCCTGTGCACGAAAATCATACCAACTGCCGGCTGACCGACACCGCGTGTTCTTCCTTTCCGTTCTTTTCTCTTTCGTTTTTGTTCTTCTTACGATCTTTCTTCCTTTAGTGGCTTTTTCTGCGTGTCCATTTTTTTTTTCTGCTAATTTATGTGTTTTGACTTTTCTACGGCGCGACGCTACTTTTCTTTTGCGATACCGTCGAGACTGATTGATGAGGAGTCTCGAGGTGAAAGGTTTCTAAGTTTTCAACATATTTTGGCACGGTGTCAATTGGGCCATTTCTCAATCAGAAGCTCCTTCGTTTCGGTTGAGTCGGTTTCTATTCTTGCGAATGGAAGTGTAACGCGACTTTGTCTGAGTTTACTCGTCTCGCTCGGTTCGAAGATAAAGGTGGAATTTTTCGCGTAGTTCTACTTGCATCTCTTAAACGATTTCCTGCTATCATGTAAGCATACGTATCTAAAGAAGTAACCCATCAACGTGACTGCGTGAGACCTCCCACTTAGAATATGTCCCGTGAAATATCGTTATAAAAGAATACTTATAATTCCAGAGCGTCCTTCCACAATTGCACTCTGCTTATTTGCTAACAAAATGATCAAAATTGCAACCATCCAACTTCCACACGTTTCTATACTTATCCACACACCAATGACATTCCTTTAACGCTTACACCAAGGCAACCCTCGTCTCCCTCTGCCTCGCAAGCCTTTATCCCTTCCTAAGAACGTCGTGTTCAGCTCGCGCCAAGCATTGTCCTTTCATCCAGTCCTTTCCTCTTCCCTTTTCTTCACCCTATCCGAGTCCTCCGAGCGGCACACGTGCCCGATTTAGCATGGTATACCTCGCCATCTTGTACGACCCAGGATTCCCCCGTTCGATTCCCCTGGGCACAGTTTTACAAAGATTCCTCCTCGAGAGCCCGACTCGATTGAGACAACCAACGTATAGTTGCCCGGTGATCGATCGATCTCGAGGAAATCTTATCTCGCGACCGATCCAACCACTGACACCTTTCCACTCTTGGGAGAGAGGACCTCGGGCACGAGAAAGCTCGGAAAATATTGTATTACCTGTGGCCCAGCCGTCTGTTGGCTGTAGATCGCCGCTGATAATGGTAATAGGCTTTTAAAATGTTTATACTCGCCGGGACTTCCGTCGGTGTTTCGCCAATAACGAACGACCCTTCGTTTCCGATACGGAGCAGGTCCGGTTTTCTTCGACGGGGAGACGAGAGGTGAAAGGTTAGAGCGAGGGATGAAAATTAAGAAATGGACTGACAGCGTTGAAAATTGTTAGATTAATTTAGTATTAGAATCGTTCCGTTGGATTGTCCCTGGTTTGTTAATAGTTATTGTCAGGAGCGATTACTTAAAGATAATGATTGGAGAAATACAAAATTTAAATGCTTTTTGGTACAGTTTGTTTTATACCTGTGGATTATTTGGTTCTTTATTGGTTCAAACTCTGTCGCTTAAATTGATCACATTAATTTTTATGATAGTATTATTACAAAAAATTTGTCAAGTATAGCTACCGATGATAGAAGTGACGAATAATATTGATTGGAAATATTTATTAAACAGCACGCAACAGTATATCGAATATTTAGGCGATTATCTCCGAATTTATGTAAATAATTCACGCGAATATTTTGAAACGTTAAGTTATCGAAAAAAGAGGTGCAGTATAAATTTCCGATGACATCCCAACGCAAAAGAGCATTTAAAGAACAGAAATCGTCGTGAAATCGTCGGACACGTTAATTACGCAAGCGTTTCATCCGTGTTTCACAATATTTTTTCCCGGCCGTCTCCGTTTCCACGGCGAAATAACAGGAAACCGGCGTGGCACAAAGTGGATACGTTACTACGGCGTTTCGTCGTATTTCTATTTAGTATGCACAGTTCATCGAAAGAGGAAAGCCACTAAATTCCGTTCGTTCTGTCGTTTATAAACGAATGTACGGGCATGAAAACCGACACTCAGCCATGCTCGTAACATCTCCTGTGTAAGCTTAAACTTCCTCGCCGACCAAGCTCAACGTGTCGAAAGTGCATTGTGCTTAACGATATACTTTCCTCGACGGCCGTTCATTTCCGGCCGAAGAATTATCGATCCTTTTATGAGCTTTGCGAGACGTTACCGCGCTGAAAGTTGATAGTAAAATGATGATAGTGTTAAGAAAGCCAGATGGAAGCGAGGGATATGTAATTAGATAAGGCAGTCCTAGCTGTAAACAAGAAATATAATTGTCACAAACTTTAGATTATTATTTGTCGGTATCGTAAATATTAAAAATTAAAATGTCCAAAAATGATAATTTAGAGTACTAAATACAGAATGAAAGAAGTTAATGAACTTCTGATTGGTATTTCGTAATGAAAATTAGAAAAGTTTTATACTTATTCTATAACCATTTATCGTGAAATTTCAGTAATAATTTCAACAATTTGGTTAAATTTATATAACACAATTATTTATAAAATATTCATAAGCATTTTACTACTGTATCCTAATTTATCTTGTACACTGCTTTGCAACTGAAAGAATCGATACCAGTTTGTTAAATAAATTCAATCTGCTTATTCGTTGATACTAAATTATTCAAAGATTAATTTATATTTGTATTTATAATAGAATTTACAACGTTCTAACGTTATAAAAAATAATAGCAACACATTTTTCACAAAAACCGCATAACTTTAATTGGCTGTAATTAATTAAGCTCCACCATCAACATCATCTTATCCACAACTAAAATCGAAACGCAACACCGCAGAATCTTCGAACCAGATTCCTAGCAACAAATCAAGAATATAACACCCTCCGAGGAGGAAGTCCGCCATGGTGGCGACTTCCGCGTGCGGTCGATCGGTCGGACAGCACGTACACCGTGAAAGGGGAAATAAATAAGTTGGTAGACGTTTTACGGTTAATTATCGCCACGCAGAGCCGACAGTTTCACGTGACTGACCGACCAGACGGACACGAGAATGCACGGGAACGAGGGAAGGAGAGAAAAGTAGAGGAACTTCAGAGTGGGTGGCCGTCGCCTCAGATTCTAATCTTCTGGTTTACGGGGTCTTGTCCTTCCTTCCTTCGTTCTGGCGACCTTACCGCGTGTGCATCCCTCGCGACCCTCTCACTTTCCTTTTCTTAGCTCGTCACGAACAACCCCCACCGACTGTCTTAGCTTCCTTGGACAGATGCGAGTGACATTTAATGTTTAATTCAATTTATTGTTATGCACTGTTGATTTTCTTAAAAGATTTTCGCTGCGAAGAGCGTGCATACACGCTTTCAGAAATTAGTAATTATTTTTCTGAGACGTTATTTAGGTAAACTTTTTGAAGGAAAGTTAGGGAATGATGGGACATTTTAAGTTTAATTCACAGCTAAATTAAAAATATATATTTGCTAAAATAAGTATATTTGTGGATTTACGATATTGATATTTATGATATTTAGTGTCCTAAAAATGGCTGAAAAATATCATCTCACCCCTAAAACCATCTCATCAGAAATTACTCTACACAGATATTTTCCTTATCGTAGAATCATTTTTGCTTTTATTTACATGTGTTTTATCACAATTCGTTGTACAATGGATCTAAATTTTAATTCGTTTATTTCTCCTGTATTGATAGAAACTGTATCGATTTAATACCAAAGGATATTTTCAATCTCGAAGACATCGTAGTGAAAGAATTAAGGAAGAAGTTGCTTAAATTGAGTTATAATTTTAGTAAACGAGGTAGTAATTAAATTGATGAGTTTTAAATTTTTCTTTTTTGTTAGGAAATATTTGTTTAAACCTGGTACTCGAATACCAGCCTCGCTATCATTCCCGTGTAATTAAAGTTGGTGACAGGTGGTAGGCGAGGCACTGATTGATGCGAGTGACGCGGTTAAGTATCAATTAATTGACAGAGCCTGAGATAAATTGATTTATAGCAGTTTCACAGTCGTAACACGTTCATTGTTCGTTTCCACTGCGGCTGATCACGTTTCCATTGTCTTATAATTTACACGGATTGGAAACGGGACAAGTGAGAAGAAGATGAAAACGACGAACGGTGTTACATGAGTTACTACGCTCGTTTCTAATTGAACACGCGAGACATTTTATCGTTGTCGCTGTAACAAGTCGTGTTACACGCGTCAAAACATATTCCGATGTCGATTGCGTCGGTAAATTATTCTTCCATGCTTCTCTCGTTGCTTCCACCCTCGCTTATCCTTTCGGTATGCAAATGCGAATAAATAATTGGTGCCATAATGACAACCTGCGATAATATTTTTACCGTACCCGACGATGTTCAGAATCATCTCAATTATAATTTTACGTCCATACAACATTGATTTCCAACAAAGTTACCCGAAGAACTTCTTAACTGCTGGTCGCGTACAACCAAAAGAACACCAACAAACCACCTTCGCCGAAGAAGCTGTCACCTTCTCTTCCGCTAAGCTCGCGACCACCAGTAACTCATGGAACAAGAACCGAAAGGGGGAGCAATTCCAGTCGAAGAAGAGGCAGCGGTTTCCGAGGTGGTCCATGCAGAGGATTGGGAAACGCCGGGTCGAACGCGTCCGCCTTTCTTCTCCGTTCGCCTTCGCCGCAACGCATCGTCTTTTCTCCTCTCCGTTAGATCCTGCGTGTGCAGAGAGGATCAGACACGACCCGTTACGTGCGTGGTGCGCTGCAGAAGAAAGTAAAAGAGGACAAAAAAAATACAGAAGAAAAAAGAAAGAAAGAAAGAAATAAAAAGAAGAAAAAAAGTCAATGGGGAGAGAGGACCCAGTACATCGTTGGAGGATATTTGCGCCGAAAGCGGCATGAGCAGCAGATTGACGGGCGACCACCCGGGCCAGAATGGGTCTTGCGTGGTCCTCGAACGGCGACAAGCTTCTTTCTCCTCTCGTTCTTTCCTCGCCCTCGCGATTTCGTCCCTGTCGCGCCTCATTGTCCGACAGAAATGCGCCGGACCATCGGCCGGCTTAACGACGTCCGCTCGCGTCTTCGGTAGGTCTCGTTTCCGAGCAAACGGCTCTTTTATGCGTCCACTCTCGTCCTACACGCTGCCTCGCGGTAGTTCCTTGCCCGTTTTCCTTCGAGAAAACCGACGGATAGAACGGTGGAACCGCGAGAATCGACACTGCCGACTTTATTTCCCCTTGGAACACGCGTTTTAAGCTTTTTTTGGTAGCGACTCGATCATCCCTGTCTGTTCACGGACGGTTCGAACGAAGGAGGAAACTAGATCGTTGCTAACCTCCGGCGTGGTCTCCGTCGAATCGTAAACCGGGAAATTTACCATCGTGATAAAAGTCGAGAATTTATCATCGTCTCGGTGTTTAAATTTTTTATTACGATCTTAGTTGCCGTTAAGAGCCATAAAGCTGTTTTATACCGCGGCCTTTTATCCCGTTTCCCGTGCTTGCCCCCGCGCCCGCTCACCGTGGTAGCCTTTCACGCTGCGTGGGAGGGGTGGAACTTTAAAATGTGGTTTCAACCCCCTTGCGCGGCCAATTTAAATTCCTTATCCGCGGGCTTAATTGCCGCGCCTGAGGACTCGTAAACTTGTACTACACCTTGTGAACCCGCTATTTTTTTTTTTTCTCCTTCCTTTTGTTTTTGCACTTTACTCTGTACCGTGCACTTTCTTTCTTGTTTTCGCGAAATTCTCGTGGTACTTGGCAGAGATAGGCTGAAAGGTCTTTCGCGTTTATCGGTGTACTGGATGGATCCAGGCATTTTCGAGGGTTTATTATGCAGTATGTAGGGGTTTACGGCGCTTGGATGGCTTCTCGTGCACGTTGCTCGGCTTAGTTTACAATTTACTGCAGCTGTTAACGAATTCTTGCGATGACATTGTTGCTGTATCTATTAAACTAATGATTAATCTTTACGTTCACGAGTGTGGCTCTATCAGCTGTGTTAGATAATCACTCTTTTTATAGTTTCAAGTTAATAGGGTCGTTCAACTTTCTTTGGCAATTTTTTGAAGAATTTTCTATGAAATGTTGAAGGAATGTTATGCGACGAGATTAAGTACCAAGTGATATTAAAAAATCGTAGATGGTAGGATATAAAAGAACGAAACAATAATCAATAAGCGTCACGATAGCTAAAACTTCTGCTCAAATATTATATTTGTTCATTCTTTCATATTAATCCTTGTATTCCTCCGAACACACCAAGTATTATATTTCTATTATAAAAAATTTTGAACATAAAAAATTAATCATCAAAACTCAAGGATTAAATCTATTAATATTCAATACATTTCTCGAACAACCCCGTAAATTTCTCAATTTGCATGCGTCTCTTCCGCTTCCCGTTTCATTCCGAGATTCAATTAATATTCATCAGCCTGATCGCATTAAAAACAGATCGATCAACGATCGCCGTCGGTCGATCCACGAAGCGAATTCTCTCACGATTCTCTCGAAAGCGGCTGATCACGATTCGTAATAGGAGCACCACATCCGAGCCATCTATCCGGATTTATTCCCCGCGAGACGCATTCGCCGTTAGCGAAGCGAGAAAAAGAGAGAGCAAGGAACCAGTTCGTCAAATTTTCGGGCCGATCGAGTGCACAACAATAAAACGTTAAGGACGACACGTTCTATCATCCTCCTGGCTGCTCTCTCCCATCCTGTGGCTCGTATCCTCCTATGTTACTGTGTCTCAACAATGCACAGCTCCTTCGAACGAATCAGAGACACGGTAGAGCAAAAAGTTTCGCGATTAATTTAAACGTATAAATTAAACAGCTACGTACAACTACGACACCAAAAGATACACAAATCTATGAAATTCTCTCCGACAAAAACAAGCGTCGTATCAAGAAACGTGTACCTAAAACCTAACGATCACTTAAGCTCTATCAAAAAAACAGAAGTTTATTCTGCAATCGGTTTTTGCTACCTTTTCAAGTCTTCTATCGTTCAACCGACACATGCGGCTCCTAACCGATTAACTGAATTTTTACAACCAATGCTGCACAAATCGTTATTTAATTTTCCTAGCAACAATATCGATACGGTGTTACTTTCTATTCTCCATTTTAAAACAAAGTTAAAAAATCTCCGAACTAAAATTCCAAACCTTCCTGACCACCCGAACTACCAATCACCTAACGCGACTCTTTCTCCGTCCATTAACTTCCTTCTTACATCGACACGCAACGCTTCAACTGAAGAGAAAAAAAAAGAAAAAAAAAAGAAAAAAAATGGAAGAGAAAGAAAAAAAAAGAAGGAAAGAGTTAAACAAAAAGACACTTCTCCAAGCTCAATAAACCCGAAGCAACCGGTGACCAGTGATATCTCCACTGCCAAGGGGTATAATCGTTGCGCGAGGTTGCACGGGACGAGATATCCAGAGGAGAGCGCCGAAAATCCAGGCAAGATCCAGAAAGCACAGTCTCGTGTCCGCTCTCGTCTTCAGGTCGTCGCACGTGTGGTCCCACCGGCGTAGATCTAGTCTCTTGTCACGGATACGCGTTCCTCTTCGTTCCACCGTCCTGGTACGTCGCCGGCTGTCTCTGTTCCGGCCGTGTTATCTCGTATTCTTCCGATGTTCCTACCCCGTGTTTCGTCCTGACGCTCGGGTTAGCTTCGAGAAATCGCGTGGGCAGGTAATCGAGTAGGCCCCTCGCGAGAATTTAAGATCGTCGTATCCAGGTTCTTGCGCTTAGCCTCTCCGCCACGTTGTCGCGAGATTAAGCCTCTCGGCTCTCGTTCTCTCGCGGTCCACCGACAGGGTAGACGTCCGCGCCTCCCTCCGCCTCTCGCGGATCCGTCTTTAGGACGATCCTTTGGGGAGGAAGCTGAAGATCCTTTCGATCGTTCCCTTGTTTTCGGTCAACGATGCGATAAGAGGGTTATTAGACGTTGGAGAAGGTTTCCTGGTGTTTCTATTGTTTTAAAGATCGATTATTAATATTGTACGTGTAGTGATTTATCAGGGTGGTGTAAACGTGAACGAGAACTTGGTTAGATAATTTTTTGGTATCATTGAAACGGAAATATTAGGACATCGGTTTATTAATACAACATTCTCGGATTAGTAAAGCTTTTTTAACACTTCGTACTCTTGAGATTTTTAAGTTGCATGAAACTTAAAGTGTTGTTTCGGAAAGAAAAGAATGATAAATGTGTATTGATTTCCCTAGTTTTATAATGAAAGAATTTAATTGCGGAGAATATTGAATTTAACTTAAAACGTAACCTTTGAAGGAAATTACACGCACCGTCACAATTGCACTGGTACAGTGCAAAGGGTTGATACGACAGAAATATACGTACTAAAATTTAAATAGAAATGAAATAAAAATAATTCCGTGGTATCGAAAATTTGCACAATTTTCATGCACAATTTTAGCAAACCATTATCAAACATCTAAGGGTGGAAAAATTCTGAACAAGGTACCAAAGACTCATTTAATCAATCAACGAATTAAAACTCGCTAAGATATTTCCAATCAAAGAATCGGAACACAAGCAACAGTAATTATAAGAATCACCTGAAACGAACGACCATTAAAAATCAGCGACAAGTCGAGCATCGAAAGTTTTTCCACAACCGTCACTCCCAATCTTCGGATGCGTTTCTCGACTTGCTTACCGTTATCTCGATCGAGCTGACAAAACGTCAGCGAGTTCCCTTCTTGACCGGTTGCAAAAAGCACCGTTTGACGAGGGTGACACCAGAGAATATCGGGCTCGATCGAGTATACATAATACGCGTCTCGTATCCACCTCTTCCTCCCTCTTTCCTCTCCTCTTTCCTCTCCTCTTTCTATCCTCTTTATCTCCCTTATTCCCTCGCTCGGTGCATCGTTCTCTGGTCTTTCCCCGTCCGTTGGGATCACCCGACGGCAGAGAGGGAAAAAAAAAGAAAGAAAAAAAAAAAAAAAGAACGGACAGGGGAAAAAAGGGAGGGCCCCGATCGTCGTTGGTGCGCTTCTTCCACGAGGATTACAGGTTTGCGGAGAGATCAAGATCTGAGCTTTTGGTGCTGATCGGATGGACGGATGGACGAGAGCGGACCGGACGGTTCCCACACGCCGCTTAATTGATCGATTCGAAAATCTTGGTGATCACTCGAAGGATCTGCTCGAGCATTTACCGTAGATCGTGTCCAGATCTTCGTTCGGCCAATCTTTACCCCTCGCTCGAATTCTCAGGAGTATAATAAATTCCTCTTCGCTTTCTTTCCCGTTTCTTTCCTCCTCCATTTTGCATCCGCTATGTTTCTTTCTACTACGATAGTTTTTTTTTCTTCTTTTTTTTTTTTTGATACTGTGATACAGATTTGTGAGACGGAGATGGGAAAGTTAAACGGAAGGATGAATGGAGGAGCGTGAAGAGGTCGGTTAAGCAGCCGACCGAATATTTCCTAAGATTATGACGTCAGGCTGCCAGTTAACCGCGGCTTACCGGTGTAATCCGTCGTAATGCTCGCCAGAACCGTCTTCCTTCTGTGGCATCCACCACCCTGTCCTTTTTCTTCGAATGGCCGACTTTCAATGCTCGTGGACGTTCCCATGCGCGCGGTTGGGGGTGGTGACTGATGGGGTTGCGAGCGATGGACAGTGTCGATGATCTTTTGTAATTATGTTGAGATATCTTGTGCGTGAATTAATAACGAGAGTGACTGCACGAACTCGGTCGCGAAAGTATTCCTCGACAGAACCAATTTTTGCCGTTTGTTAATTGTTTCTGTATTAAAAAATTCTTAGCTTCTGAATAAGTAAAAATCTGTTGAAGATAAATTAAAAGAAATAAGGAAGATGCAGTAAAACTGTAATTTTTTGTACAGTTATTTGTGGAATATTGAATCTGATGATGCTATAAACCAAAATGGCATTTTTCAGGTTATCGATACAGCTGTGTTTTTCTTCATTTGTCGTGCATCGTGTGCATTTTGGTATTTTTTTAGAATTTAAATAGATCCTACTGTAGCTCCACCATAAACAAAATGGCACCTTTCGGGTTCATTAATACAGCTGCATCTTTCTGAAGTTCTCACACAGTACTTGGATTTTGGTATATTTTACAGCTGCTTAATCTTTTGACAATTAAATGGTTCTCACCGTATCTCCGTCATAAACAAAATTGATAATTTCGTATGAACAAGTTCAATAGAATTATCGTGTTTTAACGAGACAACGCGTGCCGTTTTCTTTCGAGCAGGAACATCTTGATCAGGTGGCACTCGATCGTTAATAATCGCCTTTCTTGTCGTGCTGTAAACGCTGCGGCTGGACACGATCAAACGAGCGGATAATCGAATTCGGGAAGCGTACACGAGGGCCGCGCACAAAAGAGCGGTCTCCACGATCCGTGGATGATGGTCGTAAATGGAAAGTTTGGCGGAAGACGCTCGAGACCGGCCGGTTAAAGCCAGGAACTCGATAAATTCCAAATCTTTTGTCGGCGCTAACGACCGGGCGACAGTTAAATGCTCAGCTGGAAAAATATTAGCGATAAATTTCGGTTCGTTGATTTACTGTCGTCGTTCCTAGCTGGTCGCGTCGCGGGTTACGCGCTATCGATGTCCTCTTCGGGAAATATTATCTTGAATATATTGTTACTTTGTGGTAAGCGCTGTTCTTTCAGATTTTACCTTTTCTAGGAATTTAATTTAATTGATTTAATTTAAGCGCGTAGAAATTACACAAATTGAAATCACCTTAGAAATAAAATTGTGTTTGCTGAAATCAAGCTTCAAATTCAAACAGGTGGTAGTTCCATATAATTGCTTAAGATTTCTGGTAAATATTGCAAGTAATTATAGAACTTGCGTGATGTAACAATACTTACTATCCTTAGGTTTAATTTTTTTTGATAATTATGTACACATACATATAATCATTCAATTATCAAATTATAAATACAGTTATTCCTATAACCATTGAATCTTTTAATAAGATGATTATTTCGATCTCATAAAAGCTACATTCTATTCTTCATTATATTATAAACACACTACACACGAACTAAAAATTCAATACAGTCAAGACCGCTTATTAAAATTCGCCAAATATGTGCATAAAAAAATCAGAGACGCAAAAATAATTCCACGACCCACCGAAAACTTCAAACGTACGCCATTCTTGCTTTCCAAGACCAAACACAGGAACCAACATCATGTTCAACCACACACTTTCCAAGCACCCAGAACCGTACACCAAACAGATCACCTTCACCAAAAAGACAACGAATCCAAAATCAATGAAAAAAAAGCCCACGAAGCATACCAACTCGACCAAAAAAAAATTAGAAGACGAAGCTCAAGGAAGAAGACACTAAAGACGACAACGACGACGGCGACGACAATGAAGAAGGAAAAGAAGCAACATAAGAAGAAGACGAAGAAGAAGAAGAAGAAGAAGAAGAAGAAGAAGAAGAGGAAGTAGGCAAAAGACGAGAGGTTCGAGCAGAAGGATTTTCGCGTGGGTGTCGCTCGGTGGGCGTCGCGTCTGCCTCGTCGAGAGTGCGGCTGACCTCTGACCTCCTCCTCGAGCACCTCCACTCCTTGCAGCTTCGTTCGGCTCTTCTATGCGAGGCTTCTCTCGCATGCAGATGTTAACTCGCGTACACACGGCCAGGGAATCCAGTGCGGGCCAGCAAGACAGAGGGAACACGAGTGAATAAGATAGAAAGAGAGAAAGGGAGAAAAAGACAGGCCGCACCGAGGGAGAATCACGCGTGCAATTATCCTACGCGTGCGTGGGCGACCCCTTTCCACCTCCACCCCCTCCTGTCCCGCCAGCTTCATCACCTTTTGCCCCCTTTGTCTACCTTCTAGGCCTCTCTCCTCTCTCATCCTCGTCTCGCACTCTATTTTCCGCTATCCTCATCGCTGAAGCCGCACGAAAACGTTCCGGTGCACGACGAACGCTCGTTGCATAATCAGATTTTTCACCGTCCGTTCGACGCTGACCCTCGACCCTCAGCTTTCAGCGTTCCAGGGGCGAGTGTGTGAATCTTTCCTCACCCGGTAGTTGGCGCGGATTTTTGGCCAACCGATCGAACGAGGCGCCTAACGTCTCTAGCGGAATAGGTGAGCGCGAGAGCGCGACCGCGCCGCCACCAGCCATTTTGCCGGGATTTTATCTTAATGGCGAATTGTTCCGCGCAGGATACGTGGCTCGCGAACACGCTGCTGTAATCTGGTGTGCAACACTGCCGGTCGGAGGGATGCTTGATGGAAGTTGGCGAGCTTGTTCGAGGTATGTGGAAGACTGACGTTCGAGGATGAGGTAACGAGCGTGGTGAAATGGAAATTTGAATGATTAAGTTGGGTGGTTTGTTTGGCTGGGTGTGCGAGGGTGAATGGGCGAAACTGTGTGGGACGTGAGATTTTATTATTATTTTACGTCGAGTGTATTGGAAGCTTGAGAATCGGAGTTGCAGAGATGATAGAATTTGTGAACGTAGGTTTTTTTTTTATTACAATTGTGAATTTATTGTTTTGAGATTTATGATTTGTAGGGTAAATTAATAATTCTGCAATTTTAAATAGATCTTTCTATAGTTAAGACAGGAATATTTTTGTAGAAGTTTCTGGCGCGTTTTAACTCATTTTCATTAGTTTCTGTTTTGATTAATAATTATAAGCACGCATTGAGTAAATTAAATTACAATACGAACTGTAATTGAATTTTAATTCCTAAAGCTAGCTTTATTTAATATTACAAAGCAATGAATTAAATTTCACCCAACGTTTGCATAAAAATTATTCGGTGTAAAATCAAGCTCGTACGATCAACAACTTCGAAGTCACAAAAATTCCCTTTTAAGAGTCACATTTTACAATGTTCAACGATAAAAGGAACTTTCGATTCGCCAACACGGCATCGATGCTCGTGTCTCCAACAAAGCGTACGATTTCTAATTTGTAAAAGGGAAGAGGGGCCAACCGACTGGTTCGTTACAACCTGATATCTCGAAATACTATTTTGCCCATTCCGGACGCACACTCGGCGATATATATGTGAGATAATAACGGGTGTCCCGATGGAGTTCCAGCACCGGTCGGTTGGCGACACCGGCGACAAACTCGCATCGCCGGAGTCGACTTCGTGGTATCGTCTTCGTGCTCTTCGAGGTGGGACAGACCGCTCCGTCCCCCCGTAATTAACGTCTTGGCGCACCCACGTGTACGTGGATTCGCCTGTGTAACGCATATGCTCGTGTCCTTTCAGGTATCTACACGGGACCAATACGTATCGCCACCTGAAATTACCTATTCCTTTGTCAGCGCATAGGAAAAGCTGTCGAAGTGAGTTCGAGGATTTGCTTTTCTTCTCATTTGGCTTAGATTGGTTTAATTTCTATTATAACATTTCTTTGGTAACGATTGGTTAATTAATTTGACGAATCATGAATTGAACCAAAGGATCGAATAATTGACGAATAAATAATATTATACAGGGTGAGTCGAAAAAGATTACCAGCTGAATTCATACAGTATAATACTGCAAGGATAAGTTCATATTTCAAGAACTATAAAACATCAGAAAATCAAAAGGTACTCATCAGACTTCTCAAATTTTATTTCACACATCTTTTTATAAAGTCAGTACCTAAATTATTTTAAGCGAAAGGGTGATATCAACCCTAAACAGATGATTCTACGTAAGAAAGTAACTCACAAACCGTAAAAAAAATTTTTTCGTGTGTTCTGTAACAGATAGTGTAATACAATACGTTTATAAAAAAAAAAAAAAAAAATAGAAAGAATCCTATCTGATATTTGCAAACAAGCACCGAACTTCGCCAATCCCATCTAAGCACCACGAAACACCACGAGATATCATTCTGAGGAACCCTCGATTTCATTCATTCTTCGCGTCCAATTTCCCATGGTATTCGCCACGCGATCGGTTTGTCCGGACGATTTCACGCATAACGCAAACGAAGCTCGCATTCCTGGCCGCTGTAGACTATAGGAAAGAATCCCAAAAAGGAATCGGTGGTGTCAAGACGAATTGGATACACGGGTGGAAGCATGCGAGAGCCTTCGCTGGGTCAATTAACCGAGTCGTGAGATATATTAGCCACCCTGCGGTCCGTTCGCCTTTCGTGGATCTCGACACTTTATTTACGAGGGGATGCCCTCGTCTAACGGAGAGGAAGACGCTCGACGCCCCTGCAATCTCTGCCAGAGGATCTCCACGCTTCCGGAAGCTGTCTGTATCCCACAGGCTCCGACACGAGGTTTCCTCGAACGTCTCTCAAAGTCGTCTGAAAGAGGGACCCTGTTCTCAAGGTGACACGACCCCTAGAACGAGGATTTCTACCAAATTGTCGTCAGATACCGATCTACCAGGCGACGTGCTCTACTTTAACGTCTCTCTGAACAAACCATCGCGCCAATTTCCTGGGGAACTAAAATGTTCTAGGGTGTCTACGAAACAGTTTGGCCTTCGGGGTGGTGTGTAGAGTTGAATAATCGAAGAAGTGAAATTTCAACTGAAAATTGTGAATTATTCGTTTGAAGATGTTTAGGGTTGTTCGGTGTTGGTCTTGGTCTTGACGTAAACGAAATTTGAGTAGTGGCTGATTTAATTGAATGCGAAGTAATAATTTTTTAGTCCGTATAGTGCTGTACGAAGAAATAGGAAATCGATGCTTCACGAGTAGAAAAATAATACTACATCTTGGTAAATGCCAGAAGTAATTTATCCTATATCATACTTGTTAGGTTCATGAACTAAAGGATCGAAGTCAATTATTAACAATATGTTAACCATCTTTTAAATGTGTGCAATATATAACTACCCCTTTTAAGTTCATAAAATTCCAAATTATTAATCAAACAATTATCACTCTAAATTTAATTGCATCAAATCTGTAACTTCAGACCGCCCAAAACTCGTATCAACAAAAACGAATGCACCTTGCAATAAAGAAAAGAGAATCCCTTATCTCCAACCCCTCTCCGCACACCCCAAGTAAACCTGTTCCCAAGCAATTACATCATCCAAAGCCACGAAACACCGAAAGTTCCCACTCCATCGTAGAATCTTCCCCATAATCGAACCTTCCACTGCCGCAAGCGCGATTCCACGTCCAGCGGGAGGCGATAAGATCCCGAAAGGCAGGCTGGTTCCCCGGTGTTGTTGCCAGCTCGTGCCGTCGAGGTGCTCCTTAAGAAGGGTGAGAAGTGTCACCAGGTTTTATGTCGCGGCCGTGGCGGAGAGGAGGAAAACGTCGAATGGGTGAGAAAAAGAGACGGAAAAGGACAAAAAAAGGAGAATTTTTGAGAGGAGCGAGGGGCGACACCCATATAGGAGCAACGAGGAAGCGAAGCAGATACAGGAAAGGGGGCGACGGAAGAAGACGGACGATGGAGACGGAAAGTGGGAGATCTCTGAATGGAGATAGGAGCCACGAGGTCCGACGGAGCTTTTGGCTGTCGCGCAAAGGTTTCGTGAGAGTAATTTGTCGTGCGACCACCTCCGGGAATGTTTAAATGAATTGCTCGGGGTGGGCCCTACCACGAGTCTTCGGGGACTTTTATCGGCGCGACATCTTGTATGGGAATGCGGGCCCAACAGGAATAACAGGCGAACCGAAACCCGTGCTAGAGGAAAGGAGAGGAACAGTTCTCTCTCCCTTTCTCTATCTGGCCACGCGGGGATGGGGCTGGAGTCGACTTACCTCCCAGTTGGTTTATTGCTCAATCCGCGCTCACGGCTAATGGATTCGTCTTCGCCGGCCCCGATGCATGCTACGTACCTTAGACACGCATTGACCACCACCTGCACGCGCGTCGATGTCCCTCTGGAAATGTCTTCCCTTCTTTCCGAGCTCTTCTCCTTCTTTGCACCACCTCCGCTGCTTGGATCCGCTGTTGAGCGCGACCGAGGAGCCTCGATTTACGAGCCGCCATAGCGGACGTGGACATTGACGCGCTCTGTGCGGATTTAGAGAAAGGTATTTCCACTGTTGGGCCAGTTGTCGGGGATACGCGGGGGTAATATGGTTTGTCGAAGGTGGTGAAGTGTAACGTGGTTGAAAGGGGTTGGATGTAATTGTCTGCAGTAGGTTCTGTAGGTTTTCGTTTTTAATTGTAACGGGGATTGATGTTGGATTTTTGGTGTGTGGATTTATTTGAATAACTGAAAATCGGGATAAAATTATTGGTGTTATGTTTGTCAATAATAGCAAGTCAACTGTGAAAAAATAGCACCTTTATTTCCATATAGAAATATTGTAAAATAAACTTCGTCTTTTGAAGATTTTGAAGAATTAATTATATTAGAATTAATTATAATAATCGGTATAACATTTCTGTCTTACAACACCAAACTTCGGTATTCTAATTGAATTAAAATATTAGAGTTTAATAGTCGCATGGTTTCCAAACTTCTCGAACCTGCTTTGAAACTTTTATTAATTCAATCTTCTACATTTACCAAAAGACTGTTTAGTAAAAATTACTCCGGTATTCTAAACACCGATGCGCCTCGATAAATTAATTTTTCTTCATTCACCCATTTCCACGCTCGAAATCAATTTTCCCTTCGCATTGCCCACTCTGCCAGCTGAAACAAATTACAGGTTCGTTAAAAAGCAATAGCCAGCCTCGTTCCGCTCGCAATAATCCGCCCGTTTAACTATCGACACCTCGGCGAGGTGATAAAGCGCGAATTGAGCGATGCCGCGCGAGCGGAACACGAACGGTATTCGCCGAACGTAGTTAACGCGCGATGATAAATTTCGCGCAAAGCTCATCTCGTTATCCGCACGCGGCAGAAATATTAACCATGCGAACCTCTTGTTTACGACATTAAGGGAATGCAAAGGTGCAATAATTCGTTTCAACGTACCCAACAACAGCTTCATCTTGCAATCATCCTTGCATTCCTTGTAAACGTCTAATATTTATATTAATACGGAGAAATTTACATAATTTCAATGGCAGAATAATTTATCGTATTTGTCAGTTTTTCTATATTATCTTCTTTTTTTTTTTTTGTATAAAATAAATAAAATAAAAATTGACAAATCTTCTACCTTTAAAACTTTATTTCTTATCGATTCACTCGTGCAACTTTCCAGACAAATTATTAATTGTGAATAAATAAAAATAAATATTAAGTATCGGTACTGAATATGAAAAGAGTGCAAAATGAAAGTTATGATTTACTAGTTATTGCATAAAAAATCATAAAATTGGTTTTCTTATTTCACCTCGTTTCACTTTCTGAAATAAAAATACTGAATTGTCCTCAGCAATAATCAGATGCTCGAATAATATTCGTTTCGTTTGACAATGCAACCAAAGTGTTAATAAATTTCGTTTAAAATTGCAAATTTATTTTCAATGAATCGAAGTGACCGATAAGAGATGACTTTTTTCAATCTTCGACTCCAGATTACGAATTCCTCTGGTATTGCGGTCCGAAAAACAATTCGCTTTTTAGTTGATAATGTAATAAAAAGGAATGCTAATAATTCTCTCTTGGAATCACGTATTTAAGTCGACGTATCGATAAGATACGATAACGCGCGACTTTCTTGAATGTTCGCTTTCAGTGAACACCACCCTTTGGAGATACAACATCGTTCGCCTCTTGGGAATAAAAAATAATCGACTTTCTACTTGTTTGTGCCACCTAAAAAGACACTCCATAAGACACGATTCTTCTGACCCTTTGCTTTTAATCCAAAGTTCTTAAAAAATGGACGGTGCTCGTGATATTTACAAATAAATTAGGAATTTTAGCAGTTAAGACACAACGGGATAAAAAACTTCTTCAAAAATTACAAGTTGAAAGTAAAATAATATTTCAGCGTTACTAAAACTTAATTTCTATATTTTCGTGCATTAAAAAACCTGATACTTGAATAAAAAAATCACAAGCGCAATCGTTACGAGCCACAAGAATTCTAACAAAGAAAACTAACAGCTAACAACAATTCCCAACAAGCTCCGCTCAAATCCTCCGTTTAACGAAGCCGTAGACATCCATAAAGCTTCATCGTCACAGCTTCCTCCATCATCCTCCGTGAGTCATCTTCGTGACTACGTTCGATTTCCCGGAAATTACCAGCAACCTCTACGAACCCCTTCGAAAGTAATCGCAAATAATTATCCTGATAGAAAACTAAAAAAATCCATACGAAATTCAAACACCTAAAACCCAATATTAACAACAATTCCCTGCCGGTATCTTTAAAATTCGTTCCATACATCGACGAACCATCGTCACAGGTTCCCTCATCATGCTCCATGAATCATCTTCCCAGAAATTACCAACAACCTCTACGAATCTCGCCAAAAGTTTAAACCTCGCAAATAATCGTGCTCATAGAATATTAAAGAAATCCATGAAATCCACGAAACTGCAACATCTGAGACACAATGTTTAAAAACAATTCCCTACCAGTTTCTCTCGAATTCCTTGAACACGTCGACAAAGCATCGTCACAGGTTTCTCCATCATCCTCCGCACACTCGTCATCATCACTACCTCCGATTTCCAGGAAGTTACCAACAATCCCAGTGAGCCTCTAAGGTGTGGACATTGCGAATCATCGTCGCGATAAAGGACGGTCGTCCCGCCGGTTACAATGCTCTGCCGAGCTGCTCGTACCTACCTGTACGTGTTACCTGTACGCAGTAAAGTTTATCTCGCGAGTGTCCGCCACCGACCACCATGGCTCTTACCTGCGGCTCCATACCTGGCCGTGTTTATACTCGCCTAACAGCCAGGACAGTCGGAACAAGGCAGGAGAAATAGAGAGGACAGACGGAAACGGAGACAGGGCACCACACCTTCAGGGAGTTGATTTCACTTGGCCGATTCACTCGAGTCAACCGGTCAATGATTTAACCGATTTTAGTACGACCCGGACCAGTCTTCTCGAACGGGACCAACCGATATTAGTCTACGAATCGTTCGTTTTGTCACGGCCACCTTCTTAGTAAACCGTGCCTTTTTACGATCGATCAGCACGGTAGCCGGCTTCGAGGCTGGTTTAGGTCCGTCTGTCGAGAAACTCGAGACAATCTCGATGGTTTCCACGCGATTTTTTGGGGCGACCGTCTTAAAGTAACGATCCTTGCGCCCGAACTGGCCTCGGTGTGGGAGTTCTGAATGATTTTGGCGGAGCACGGTGGTACCGAAATATTTTCAACCGAAGGTTTTACGCGGGGACCGTGCTTTTTTTTCTGTTACAGCGTGGGTTGAATGGGCTCGAGGTAAATGATGCTTTTTTGGCTCGAGTTCGATCGTAGGAAAAAGTTTTATAGTTGTTCTCCGAGGGTTAGTTTTGTTCCTGGGGTGGTAATTTATTGGTGAAGGTTTCTAGAGAACGTCGATTTTAACCGTTACGTGTTTTACACCAGTTAGGTATTTGACGATCAATTGGAATGTTTATTACGTCTTTTTTCTTTTTTTTTAATTGCTTAAAAAAGGTTTTCGTAACTTCTGACAGGTAAGAAGTGAGAGAAAATTACAATTGATTCGTTTTTAGAGAATTTTTGAAGTACAAGCGCGTACGATTAGAAAAGCATAGTATTATAACGAGTTTTCAGAAGCAAGGTATAAATAGATCGATTGGTTCTGAAACATTATGAATGAACATAAGAGAAGACGGTTAAACCGGTTTGGAACCAACGTAGAAAATCATTTCTCCTCCTCTTCAGTTCGTTCCTATTTTTGTTCTAAATATTTAAAAAAATGATGCATATATTATTTCTGACAACAGAATTTTATTAGAAACAATGCTCGTAAAGAACGTTATTCAAATTGCGTTTCATCAACCAATTAAATATCCCAGACAAAACTAATACGAAATTAAAAAAAAAAAAAAAAAAACAAATAAATTTCGTTCATTATCAACAGCACACAACGATCTGCACGTGCTTCTCCAAAGCCACACGTGCTCACACACTTCCCCTAAACCAAAACTCAAACCTGTACCACAATGGAACAGTCAATATTTGCCTCCAACCTTTCACAAACACTATCTTCTCCCTCCGCCAGGTTTCCCCGCTTCAACCACCTCGAACCACCAAAAACAACCAACCAAACAAGCCAAGTTACTCCGTCACAACCCCATAATCCAGCAAATAGACAATCTCCGTAAGTCATTGGACACTCGATAAAATAAATCTCCTACTCACTGTTTCCGTCATAAATAACATCCGTCTCTCCCGTCTTTCTTCCAGATTAATTAATTTTTTAAGCAATTTTGTCAAAAACCTACAAGTATCCTGCGATATATTCTTCAAGACTACTTCTGAACAACATTCCGCGCGCACTGTACGTACACCGGTGAAACCGTAGCTTTTGGAACAACTACTCAGAGCGTGGCTGAATGAACAGAAGAAGGAAGATATCGAACCGGTTCGTAAACTAAAATAGAGGATGATTTCTTCGTTTCCCTTTTTCCTGGCCGTGCTAGCAGCGCATAACGGCGGTGGTACGTTCGTCGTGCGGTGTTGTGACGACGCGACCGGTACCTATATGGTAATAATGTGACATGGTTGTCGGTCGCGCGTCGTCGGCTCGCACCAGGAGGCCTTATCTTACGGTGAACGGGGCCCCCATCCATGGGCCCCCTGTGAAGCCTATACGGAGAGGGCCTCGGGTCTGGCACGCGGCACACCCCCGTATGCACGCCACTCCGCTCCACGGGATTCCATTGGGGCTCTTCCTCTTTTTCTATCCTCCCGAGAAAGCTGATCCTCCTTGTCGATCTTCCTCGCCGGGTTTCGGACCGGTGACCAGGCCCACCGAAATCACCGTCCATCGAGCTGATTTCATTATGAATGCTTCTTTATCGTGTTGTCGGTATTGTTGTTAATAGGAGATCCTCTTGGTCTCGCGGTCTGTTCCGGGGAATTTATGGCCCAGGAATTTGTACGCCCGTGGACACTGAGCGTCGGGAACTCGGAATCGTGGCTCTCCGATGTTTAATTCTAACTTTATTATTAGTATTTTTTTTCTTTTCTCCTGGTTTTAGTGTTAATTTTTGTAGAGCTTGTTTCGTTCGAGGGAAAAGAATAATTAGTGCGTCGAATGGTAAATTAGATACGCATACTTGAATATTTTAATAAGTTCTTTTATATTAGTTTATACCCTTCTTGTTACCAATTTTCTTTCCCATTAAAGATATTTTAATTTCTGTATCTTTCATACCAGAAAGCGTCGTCCGTTCCTCGAATCTCTTTTTTTCTTGGAATCTTTTCTTTATCTTAATTTTTTCGAAACTACCCTTTCGCTGTAAAGAACTACCTAATCTGCCTCCTTTTTCTCTTCCACCTCCGTTGATACTCTTTTTTTTTAACATTCTAACAAGCAAAACGAGTCACCGGCAGTCGGCACGCACATGACTTCACCTATACACCCCATTCACCTATACGTAGCCGGTGGACCGAGGTGGCCCGAGAGAGGCGACGAGATCTCTCTCCTCTCGTACACCCACGAGACGAGCCAAGAGCTCGCCATTAAGGGACACGGATATTTCATCTGCGCAGTCATCGCATATTTCGATTTCTTCCCTGTCATCCGGCCGGCTCGTACGGGTCACTTCAAAGGAGCTGCCTTCGAGCTCGTACAATATACCTATGTACCATGTCCCTCCTTCTTCTTCTTCGTCTTCTTCTTCACGGTGTTCCCCCATCGCTTCGTCGTTTCTCTTCGTCCCGATGTTTCGATGATTTTCTAGCGGACCGCGGACAAAGGTGAAACATCGATCGATATTTTCTCGAGTACACGGACGAACATTGTGATTAATTCAGGAATGTTCCTGTGCTGTTTTCTTATGCATATTTAAGCTCGTGATTGGTCATTGTTTCGTTTATTGTTGAGCAGTTGTTTCGTAAGATGATTCGTGAGTGCACGTTTGTGTTTAAGTGCTTCGCGAGTCGTTGAATTCTTTTGGGTTATTAACATGGTTACAGATAAATGTTAATAATCGTGAATAACTTAAAGATAGAATTTAATTAAGTAAACAGAAACTTAGAACGAAATAAGAATAAGAGAATAATTATAGAGAATAATAATTACGAAATAGAATAAGAGTTTATAATTAGCTTATATTGGTTTATATAAGAGTTTATAATATATATTAAAGATATATTGAATATTTATTATTATTTAATTCAACAGAATTAGAATTTTTTTTTATTAGAATTTAAATAACAATTTACACCAACTGGATCACCGATTAGAATATAACGCTTCGTTTAAAAATACAGCTAACAAAATTAGTATAACAATGTTATCGCGCCGCTTCAACATGCAAATGTGTCAAAGCGTGCTGAACAAGAACCCATACGAAGATGGGAAGAAAAAAAACTACTTAGAGGTTCCCGCTGCAATCGTTTCTCGAAAATACTGGTGTCAAGAACGACTCACGGATCGACTTAAGAACCTTCTGAAACCTGATGCCTCTTCTCTCTTCATTTCTTTCGTGCGACATTGTCCTCCCTTCGGATTCCGAAACGCATCACGATTAAATCCCTCGTGGAATTTTAAAGTAGACACCTACGTCGGAAAGCGGAAAGTGTGAACACGGCGGAGAGACAGCCGGTGGGCGCAACTCGTTATTAATTATTAGTCGCATCGCTGTTTCAGACTTTTCTTTCCTCTGCGTGCGCTTCGGAGTAACACCTGTTGTCGCACTTTATAGCATAATTGTCGCTGAATCTACCATCGAACGCTGTATATTTATGATCCGAAGATAACTTGTATCGAAGCTTCGTCGTTATTTTTATTTATCATTAAATACGGTGGTTGCAAAAAATATTTACACGTACTCGTATTTTTTTTATCAGACTGCACAATTCATTTCCACGGTACCAAATTTTTGTAATCAGGTGGAAATACTACTTAATGATAAAAGATTAAATATACTTGAACCTTATTAATTGGTAAATGTATAAATAATAAAATAAATACGGTATTTAATTAGGTGTACTGAAATCACTGATTATTTTTTTAGAATATTTAATTACCTGTTATCGTCACTTCCATACATAAAACAATAAAATACTTTATAACAATACATATTCTCACTGTGTCTTATTCAGTTGCTAATATCATTAATTAAATCTTCCAAAACAAATTAAAATTTCATTCCATTAGCTTTGACATATGAATCTCAATTAATCTACCTCCCTGCACACCTCCAGCACAGAGCAACGTAACAAGCTCGCAAGAACACAATACCCTAATTCACGCTCTCTTGATCTTGAAATCTAAAATTTCTCGTAAACGCCAGAAACCTCCACCACTGAAGGGATTCATTTCTCCACGTAGCCTGAATCTTCCTCAATAACCATAAAACTGTGAGCATCCAGTTCGCCTATCGACCGCCGCGCGAGCCATCGCGTTCCTCTTTACGAGGACATACCCTTTAACATCCAAGGTTCCCTTTCTTCTTTCTTCCATGGTCGCGTGTTCACGCAGCGAGGAGCACGCTCTAAGCGCGACAGAACGGGCAGACCAAAGCGGAGCGTGGTGAATTCTAAGTAAGTTCAAGCTTAGAACGACGAAGCGCCACGTTGGAATTTATTCAACAGGTTTACGAAGTGACGACGCGTCGGAACATCCATAATGGGGGCTCGTGGTCTCTCCTCGTGGCTCGATTATAATATAAATAAGAATTTATCTGCGCCACGGCGGCGTTAGGTTAAAAGGTTTACGTTTATTAAATCCGCTAATCCTCCCTTGAATGCTTGTACGAGAAAAAAAAAAAAGGGAAGACCAGGCTAAATGTTTGCTGTCGTTTTCTTAAAGAGACAACTTCTTCTTCTTCTTCTTTTGCATCTTTTTTCTTCAACGCGAGTTTCGTGTTCGTTGATGGTTTACTTTTTGTAAGCTGGAGCACCCACTGTCGCCCGCCATTTTGTGTATCAAGTATTTTAAGATTGGAAAAAAGTAGTAGGAATCGATGAGGTATAATTGAGATTTAATTGTTCGTGTGGAGATATCTGTCTCTTAAAAAATCGTGGATTTGGATAAAAATGTTATTTCAAATGCATTTTCTTGTGGTTTGTTTTGGGGAATGGAGGTTACTATTGGAGGTTATGCATAAGTTGCGTGCCATGTCGATTCTCCCTTTTTTTCAGCGGTAGAAAAATCTTGAGCTATCTAAATTAGGTATTCGTTCACAACGTGCTGATAAAATACTAAACCTTCCTATAATCTATCCACGATACGTGTTCCAACACCTTGAACGGATAACGCACCGAACCATACATTCCTTTCGGTCACACTCCACCGAATACCTTCCTAATTCTGTTAAACAGGACCAAAATTCCTAAAATTAAATTGAATTAAATTAAACTAAATACTTTTTGAAAATCAACCAGAGAATTTCAATAATCGTAGCTATCCTTAATACCTAAGTACCGAATTACCTAAGTGGTCGAAATGACCCGTTCATAATTTTTTGCACAAATTTTATAAACCAACTATCATGTTTTTCCGTTAAAAACATAAAGTAAAATATTTTTATACACCTTTCATTCTGATTTTTTCGGTAAAGATAAACACAAAAAAATATACTTTAATCGTCACTAATTCTAGCATCAAATTCATTTCTAAAATAACAAAATATTTCTTCGGTAGGTAATCCAAGAATTTTGCACAGCGCAAAACAATAATCTCGTCAAAATGAAGAAGTCTAAAAAAATACCAGTAGTGTTCCCGAATCGAAGGGTCCGGTCTCCTTTCACGATGCGCGTGTTTTAATTAATAAGGGCACGCATATACATACCTGGCCAGCGGATGGAGGACCTCGAGATGAATCAGCCGTGTAAATTATCGAGCCGCGTTATCTTGGACGTGGTATTGGGTGCTCAGGTACCTGCTCTGGCCCGAAGCATTCACACGTAAAATTACGTTATCTGTTGGTTTCCATGGGAGGCGAGAGATACGTCCCAGAGAGCAGTACTCGGATACAGGTAGATAGATCGTCGTACGACTATGTAGAGAGGCGCGCGTAAAACGATCGAGAGAACCGGCAGGATCGCATAAACTGTGGAGATTTAAGCGGCTCGGTCCCTCTCCCGGACGAGGAAACCATCTTCGAGCCCGACCACCATGGCTACGCTCTTAGGCCGGCGAGCCGGCTCTATGCTGAACAATGTTTCACTGAAAGGTGAGCTAAATGTCAGGCCGCCGCCAGCCATGGGCTTTTAGGCGAGAAGATATTGAAAATGAAATCGCGAAAATACTATTTCAATTACCTAGGTGGCTGGGGCTGCTTTATTGGCGGCGGATACGCGCGCGAACGGTGACAGTTAAATGGGGTGAGAGGGATGGAAGAGATAGCAGGCGTTTTCTGTCTGGTTAGGAAGCTTGCGGTTGTGTCGTGGTGCGAGGATTGGAGAACGATGGTGGTGAACGGGTGTGGATGTGTTTCAGAGGGATTTTGTTTGAGAAAATTGGAGAAAGTTAAAATTTGATGCGATTCGTGTATTTATTATTTTATTAATTTGTTGGGAGATTTTTTGGACGGATTTTTTTGCACGTTGCGTGAGGTGTAAAGGATAATATAGAATTAATTTTTAACTTGAAATTGATTGAAAAGAAGAATTTTGTTGAATGTCAGTTATGATTATAAAAAATTGATAAGAAGTATAAGGTGGATAAAATGATATATCTGATGTAAATAAGAAAAAGAGAAAAAAATAATGTTTCACAATGAAAATAAAATACTTAGTCGAGATCGATAAACTGTTTTCTCACGATTTTTGCTTATTACTTTATAATTTATTCATGAAAACGTTGAAATATACATCTGATAACTCACAGTTTGCTAGAAACTATCATTAACATTATTTACATTGCTTGCATTAAAGATAACAAATAAGCTGCAATATCCAATAGAGATCGAAGATTTAGAGGCCCCGAGGTCTTTGAAATGAAGAAACCATCTTAGCCGTGAGAATGCTCTTAGCTCATTTGTCTATTTTTTTTTAATAATATTCTGAAAGGTGAGGCAAATGTCGTGATTAAATCTAATAGAATACATAAAGCACTAATTGCGAAACACAATTGTGGAAGTGTCGACGTTAAAATGTGAAAAATAAAAGGGAAAATGCAATATATCGCTATATCATAACGATACAAAAGAACTTAAACAACTTCTTGTTAGCTTTGTTACTGAAATAAATACAACCATTTTTATTAAACGTAATTATATACATTGTACTATACATTGGTTACAAATTAATTTGTAGAATATCAGAAGATCACACTTTAATCAGCTTCTTACTTCTTATCTTTGTTTTACTCCATTATCTGTCGTTACAAAAAATCTAAATTCCAACTAATTCCTCATCTTCTCAATTCCATTATCGACCACACATTTTTTAATTAAATCTTCGCCTAAGTTCAAATACGTTAAAATTAAAAAATGTAGTACTCTAAACTTAAAAACCATACCGCATACGACATTATACGAAAAACGTAACCTGTAACAATCCAAGAAAATTCGTTTCATTTAACATACGTTACTTCCACTTAAGTAACAGATAAATCGCGCAGTAAAACATGGATAAAATAATACTAAAGCGCAACAAAGTTTAAATCGAAACAATTGTTTTCAATTTCCCATCAAACTCTATCAAATTTCAAAAAGCTTTTACAAGATCCTTTCAAGCAGCGTTGATAACATTTGTGAATGGACAATCATTCGTGACCGAAGCTCTTGTAGTGAGTTTATTGCACAGGACGAACCGCTTGTCACGGTGAATATATTCACTGTACTGACTTAAGAGGTTAACTATGCTCGACGATATTTCAATAGGAGGCGAAGCAAATATCATATTCCAGCCCAATCCGGCGAGGGGGCAGCGAGAGAATAAACTGTAAAAGGTGTAAATCAATGAAGTAATGTAACGAGTAAAGGCGGAGGGATATATTGGTAACGTAATAAGTAGTCGGATCGTATGAACGTCGGCAATGCGCTTTAAGGCTCGCTTCACACGACTTGTATCCTTGCAACTTGAATGGTTTTGCGTTTTCTTAAAAGAAGTCGCTTTTGTGAAGAAATTTATGCAATTGTTACGTAGAGATTACAGTGGCTGCAAAACTTATTTGCACGTACATATATTTTTTAATATATTTTTTAATATAACAAGTTTCTCAACTACGCTTTCATTGCTTTAAAAAAGCTTTCTAATTTAGAAAATATCGATAACAAGTTCCTTGTATTTGTCTCAACTCAGAAAATTCGAATAAGAAATGAAAGTGGAATCAGATGGATAAACATACAGAACGTTAATAATAAATTAATTATTACCCAGAAAATTTGAATAAGAGAAAAACCAAAGGATCGTAGCAGAGTTAATGTTTCATTTCCACGGCATCAAATTTTTTTAATCGCATTGATCAGTAAAAGATTGAATACACTAACATTGAACTTAATTAATCAATGCACAAACGCCAAATATAATATCAAATATTAGTTCCTTGATATGCTAATTTTTCTACCATAGATCTTCTTCAAGAACACTCAATTCCTCTCTCAATTTACACAATTTTCTTTTTTTTAAATATCTCTCGTTCAATTTCTTGAAAATAAGTAAATCAAGCATGTGAACGAAGCTTAGGGAAACACGGAATGTGGTTGCACGCAAATGCGTGAAATAATAAAACAATGAAACATAGCCAACAGTGGGTATATATCTGGTAATATAATAAGTAGTCGGATCGTGTACTCGCGACTGCGAAAGGAAAGAGGGAAACGCTCGATGAAACCCCTCGAGAATCGTACAGTCATTCTGTATCGATGTTACAGCAGTCTTCGTTACCTTAAAGATATAATATCATAGTAACATGCGAGTATATTTTTCTCAAACACGTCCCTTTTCAAGGATCCCTTGCATCTTGCATTCGGTATTTCTGAAATGGTGGTTACCTGTGAAATTTGAAACTACAGCGATGTTCGTCGCGAAGTACACGATACTTTCTGCTTTTTTTTTTTTGCTTTAAAACTTTTATTTTCATCGCGCTTTAAAGGTTTTCAATTTTTGTGATAGAACCTTTGTCACAGAATTTTTAAAACTATTTAATACGTGTCGATTTAATTATATCATAAAGTGTCTTCGTCGAATCGCGCAACCGAGGACAAACAGAATTTCATTGCACCTCGAAACTACGAAGGGGTCAGATGGTAAGCTGCCATAACTCTTCGAATTGCCTTCACAGTACTTACAGAAACTATATAATACGCGTGTTTCGTTTGAGTTACTGCTCCGCTGTTCTCCACGGTTCATGCGTTTCGCGTTTACTTCCCATTTCGTCGCTAACTTGGTCATTTAACGAGAAAGAAGTGGTGGAAGAAACAATGACGTTGAAAGAAATGGAGAGAGGGTTGAAACAATTAGGAGGAAGCATGAGAGACGAAATATTTCCCTGTTATAATATTTCTCTTAATTTTATGCCTTTGTTGTTGCATCAACCCTTTATGGGACCGTGTGACTTAGAAGTTACAAACTGATGTATCTATATTTGAAAAAATTAATTTTGTTTAGTTATCGCTGCACTATTAAATTTGATTATTGTATTATTGTAGCGACACCACGATCCATCTACAGTAATTATTAGTTTAAACATTTTCAGATCAAAGTGAGAAACTGTAATCAATCGTAATTTTTTCTCCAATAAGCAGAAAAAATTCGGGCTATAGAGGGTTAATAATAGCGAGGTGAAATATTTTAATTATTGCATTCGAGTTTGTATATATTAATAGATTTACCTTGATTTAATATAAGATAATAGAAATGTGTTATTTTCGCGAACTTCTTCTCGAGAAAAAGTTTTAATTATAATTATTTATAATTATGTATTTATTTAAATTACATTTATTTAAATTACAATATGCTGAACGCATATTAAATTTGATAGAAAAAAATGTTAATACCTGTTTAATATATTTTTTTTCTTTTTACCACACCAATAACATTTCTCTTCCAATATTTTCAAATTTACATTCAATATCCAGGAAAATAAATTTTCTCTCAATTTCTTTTCTATCCTCTTACAGGTTAAAATAAAATAACAATTTTTCCCCCGAAGGGTTTGACAACCAACGTAATACACTCAAATGCAATAACGCGACGCCTAATTTTATGCCTCGATTCGTCGCAGTTGCAGCGAGTGCGGCGAAAAGGGAGCAAAGGGAAGCAAAGAGCGACCGCAGGTTGTAACGTGTTGCAAGAGATCGCTTATGCGACCGACCATGATCCCCTCGACGTAGTTCCTGAATATCCTTTAGACAACGATGATGATGATGGTCGCGCGTTGCCGGCTATACTTGCGGCTGGCCGCAAGAAGAACGCTTTGAAAGAAGGAACAAGGAAGTCGACGTGGAGAACGCGTGCTGTAGGCCATAAATAAAATCGAGGGTACATTTTTTTTCCTGGTACCTTCACTTACTGCTTCGTGACACCTTTGAAAGGCTTATTTATTCTTTTTTTTTTACTTGTAACTTAAAAAGAGTATTATTAAAGCGTCCAACTGTTCTTCAATTTTCCGATTCTTCCGGTTCTAATAAAATAATAAATACGATATAAATCAGAAGAAAATTGATCGGTTAATAAATCAAATTTGAAGAAAAGAGCGATTTATTTTTTAATTAAATAACAACTCAATTACATTCTTACTGCTTTACGTCTTTAAACATTTTCCTGACATTCATGTTAAAGAATTAAAAAAAGAAACGGAGGTTACATTTAGGATTTCTATTCGATTAACGAATCGGAGAACTAAAAAGCTCGATCGTTAAGAATAATTAATTTTTTTTAAATAATTATTTTCATAATTACGATTAGTATAATACCGAACGAAATTGTAACAAATTTGTGGTAACGATTATCCAAATTGCCAACTCCAGGAATACCTCGCGTCTATCGGTGAAGGTTTAAAGGATATCATGAGTGGATGAAGGAAAAGTGGTCGAAGGTGGTAGAGACCACGTCGAGCCTCAAATACGTGGGCGAGTGTGAGGCTATGTCGCGCGAGTCACCACTCAGTTGCCCAGGGCGTCCTGTCGTTCGTCATCCTGTCCGCCCGTCCGTATTTCGTGGCCTAGCACACTGCCAAACAAGCGCGCACGAACACTCGCGTGCACACGCTTCGCCATTCCGCCAATCACGAGCAGACGCGAACAGAGCCGCGCGATTTTTGCCCATTCAAAGTGTCACATCCGGACAAGGGCGTATTGTAATTTACTCGCTCATTCTTTCGCTCGCCGCTAAATCACTAGCTCATTACTGGCTTATTTTAATTACTAAGCGAGATTCGCACTGAGTTATTACGAGAGGTAGATAACGATCGAGAAAATTTGGAATTTTTACAGAATTATTAACTCGGTGGAATTTAGGGTAAAATAATTGAATAAATGAATAAATTATTGCTGAAATTGGTAGATGGAGATCAGGGAGATTAGATTTATAATTTTTCACATGGATTTGCAAGAGACAAATTTTAGCTACTTTAATCCACTATATTATATTTAGTTATTTTCATATTAATGAGAATATAAGTTCATCAAACACTTAGAATGTTTAAAAGATATAATAACTTCAAAAAACTTAAGCTCTATTCGTGATAGTTGAAAAGATACAAAATTAGAGTTAACTAACTCTGAATCAACATTTTCAAAAGGACCATAATTCCTAACTCAAATCTTCAAACCATAGAAGATTTCAAACCTTACAATAATTAATCCATGACGACAAATTTAAAAATAAAAAACAATTAACCCTCCGTAATATCTTGTGACTTAAAAGGTACCAATATTCGTCAAAGTAGAAAAGATACAAAATTAGAATTAAGTAACTCTGAATCAACATTTTCGAAAGGACCATAATTCCTAACTCAAATCTTCAAACCATAGAAGATCTCAAACCTTACAATAATTAATCCATGACGACAAATTTACAAATAAAAAACAATTAACCCTCCGTAATATCTTGTAACTTAAAAGGTACCAATTTAAAGATAGTCATTTTTAATTCATTCGACATTTTTATTCCATTTTCTACGGCAGAACATCATTCATTCTTCGTTTATTGGATCGAAATTCGACTCAACTCGAAGTTGCTCCCATGTCGATTTATCGGCCATCGAAATATAAATGAAGTAAGGCGTCGAGAGTGGCAAGGATGCGGGGCCATTCGCACGTGGCCCCTTGTGCAGCTGCTAAACGATACACGCCTGCGGAATTGCGGGTGGCCACCTTCTGCGTGTGCATACGCCGATCGTATATCGGCAAGTACAACTTCGTTCTGCCGGCTATGGAGACGTTATACCCGGGACCTCTTGCGCAAAAACATGTACGGCTTGTTACTTATTTATTTATCCGCGGAATGACGCGTAAAACCAAAACGGCACAGGGATAATCGCCGGACGGCTTTATGAATTCGTCCGTGTAATATTAAAATTGTTCTCGTGCTTATGCGCGTAATTACCCGAGCGTTTGTGTAATTCTACGCTATTTTTCTTTTTCTTCGTTGCATGTTACTCTTTTTTCATTTTTTTTTTTATTTTTCAAGAGGAAGGAGGATTATTTTTTGGTGGAATTAATGATGAGATATTGATACTGTTGAGATTTTAATTCTGACGAATCTTGTGAAAGTTTCATGATTTAAGTTTGCTATTTGAAAATTAGGGGAATGTTGAATATTCTGGAACGAAATAATTATATTATTTAATTGTTTCTGTAATATAGAATACGTTTAAAAAATTTCGAACGCCACATAATCATAATTTATGGAAAATTTAATCACAATCGTGAACAATTATAAAATACAATGTTAAAGTTAACTAACTGTGAATAAACGTTTTTAGACATAATTCTTTTATAAAATTGCTACATAAGTTTCAAAATATTTAAAGCTTTGCATCGATACGTACCTAGAACTCATTTTAAGTAATTTCTTCCAACATTATAGAATTCAAATAAGAATATACAAAAAAAAAATTCTCACAAACAATATTAATTGTTTAAAAATTCCCTGACACGTTTGTTAACACCCTGTATACGAGACAAAGCCTATTGGAGAATCCGCAAAACGACCTTCGGTTCGTACGCGACCATGTCCTGTCCGCGCGATGATAATTTCGCCAACGATCAGCGAGAGATAAATTCGCAAGCTTTTTTGAGGCACCGGTTTAATTGGCCACCGATTCCAGCTGAATGGAATAAAACGGATCCGGCTGTCGTGGGACCGTGGCTAAGTAGTGAAGTGAAAATAATGCGAATGACGTCCGGGAACAAGGCGGTCGTGAAAATATAATTTGACGACTGCGTATATATTCGACTCGGTTTCTCCTTTCTGATCGCTCGTTTCGGATTATAGGCTCGTGATTAATCCATTTGGTACCATTCATCCCAAAAGACAACATACATTTATTTTTTTTTATTTATTGAAACCTGTGTTGCATTTCGAAAAATGTTGTCTCACGTGGAAACATTTCGATACTCGTTTAAATTATAATTAGATAAAATATACATTTATTTTTGTGTAAATAGCTAGGATTAAGGAAGATACAATTTTTAGGTGAGGAGAAAAATTGGTTCCAAATGGGATTAGAGCGCAGTGTTCTTTGAACAGAGAATTGTCAGATTAGTTGGAAAATTGTTCTTTATTATTTAATTAATCACAGATATTTGGAATATATACAGATTATAGAGAATATATAGAGTAAATATATTTTAGTTTGGCTAATATGTAGTATTATGAAAATATTTTGTATTATATACAGAATTATTTAATACAATGACCCTTGTTTAATATTTAATAATATTAACATATTTATTATAGCATCAAAAATAAATATATGCTGAACACATTGAAATATGCAATGTGTTACAATGAATTGCAAAGGCATGAAGGCAAATATTTAAAAGCAACAAATGCTAAACGAGCAATTACGAAGACACGATTAAAACAATTAAATAACACGTCTGTTACAACACTTTGTCATTTTTATCTATCAAGCATGTTAAACAGTATCCAGTTCTGTATCTCGGTATACAACATTTATTTATTAAAGAGAAAAAAAAGAAAAAAAGAAAAAAATATTACGTCGATGAAACAAAGCAAGTTGGTTATTGCGTTCGAGTGAACTTTGATATATGATGAGCAGTACATATTTTAACTATTGAAACATGGAAATAATTACAGCATCGATATGCGGCTATCATTTCTCGCAATCTGATATCTAAAGTTCACATCGACGCCTCAATAGAAATTACTCATGCAGGCATCCGATAGAAAGGCTTAATAAAGAAGTGGAAAGATTCGTGTGTATCGTCAATAATTACACCAATTAAATTAGCATATTAATGGGTATACATTTTTTTTAATTACCACGGTTTTCATCCAACAATGCGGGCTAGAAATTTTCATACAATATGCAATTTTGTTTCCAACTAGTTGGCTTGAAATTTGCATAACACGTAACACGGATTGATTAGAAAATTCAACCAGAGTTCAGTGGCTTGTCGATCATCGTTATTTAATTTAAATTATTATTAAACTACGGTGCTCGGCATTAACAGTAACGGAATTTAAAAAATTTCAAATTTTCTCTTATAAATTACGAAGTCTACATTATATTTCTACTTTATATAAATTTATACCCGAACCAGAAACCACAATATTCAATAATAATAATATGAATTTTAAAAACAATTACACCCCCAGTCACTCTACATTAAAAAGATATTAATTCACCACCGATCGTCGTACAAAATAACGTTCCAGAAAATCCGCAAACATCCCTCAAAACAAAACAAGCGAATTAACAAACCCGAAGCAACAAAAAAAAAAAAAAAAAAATCTCACGTTCAACTGACCACTAAGGATCACGACGCAGGTCAAAACCCAGCAGAGTCACAAAACGATCGTGACACCGGTATCGCCAAGGAAGAGTAACCCAATCGTCTCTTCTTCGAGGCACGCGTGTAAAGATATCCATACTCGAGGAACGAAGGAAACGCAGTTCGCTTCGAACGAAAAAGCAGCAACAACCGAGTAGAAGAAGAAGAACGAAGAAGAGACAGAAGAAGAAGAAGAAGAAGAAATTCCGAACGAGGGAAGAGTAGGACTGACCAGACGTGTTATCGACGCTCTGCCAACCCCTTAAATCAGCGAAGGTAGGTGAGCGAAGGGGGTGAAGCTGAAGAAGAAGACGAAGAAGAAGAGGAGGCGGAGGGCAGATCCTCCTTTCCCTTTCCCTGATCCCTCGATTTTTTTTTCATTTTTTTTTTCCACTTTTTATTCCCTCTTTTTTTCTTTTTCTCCGGTTCGTGACGAAGAGAGGACATGCGCATGCAGATCACGTTGGTTGTAGCCAAGTGATAGCGTATCTGTGGGCGGCGCGTGCGTGTGGTCCTTCTATGTCCCCTTTAACTCCCATCCTTCCCTTCGTATCTTCCACCATGCTCGAGGGAACGCTCTGGCCCGTTTCAGGCCCTCTTCCCTCTCTCTCCATCTTTCCAGTTTTCGCCTTATACCTGGACCCTCTCTACCGAGGGGGATCCTACCGGTTTACCTCTCTTCGCTTTTAAATGAGGAAATGACAGACTTAATATGCGATTTAATACGTATCTACCTGACGATACGCTTTCCGCGCCGCGTAGGCGACCGGAATTTTTTGCTGCAGGTTTTAATTTGTTGTTGTTTTTTTTTTTGCTTGCTTGGTTTTTTTTTTACTTCGAGCTCTTTGGCTTTGGATGTAACGGATGGGGTTTTTGGGTAAGGATTTTTTTTTTTAGTGTTGGGTGGTTTGAGTTTTGGAATTAGTAATTGAGTGGAAAGGATTACGCGTTATGGTTTTTGAGGGATGGAATCGAGGTTGAATGAATGTCTGTTTGCTTTGACTGGTTGAAGTGGAGATTGCAGTGATGTAGAATTGGTATTTGTTTCAAAGAAATGTTATTTAATTAGAAAATTGTCACGTTATAGAAACAAAATTTTTACATCCTTTTTGTTTAATTTTTTAATTTTTGTTTAACCAAGTTTCAAATTAGAATCGATTCTACGATGTCGAAAAGTTTTCTCATAACCTGTATGAAAAATTATAATAAAACTAATTTTCTAATTTGGTAAAAAAATTAATAAATCATTGGCTCAATTTTGACGCTCTTTCTTTATTAAACGTATCTAGAAAAAAAATATACCTATTACAGAAATTTGATACGTATATCTCCATAAAAAAAAAAAGAAAAATCATCGTAAAAAGATGCAATTCAAACAAACGTCGAATCTCGCCTAAATCCTTGCGAATTAATTTCGTCGCGTAGCTGTCACGAAATTATGTAGATTTGCTTTACAAGGCTGGGACACGAGGTTTCGTTCGTTCATTTTTTTTCTTTTTTTTTTTCTTTCAATTTCTGATCCGGATCGGAATTCCTCAAGTTTCCAAGTTCGAGAACGAACTCCTAGTCGAGCGGCCTGTTGGAAGAAGTGGAAGTCGACCGGTCGTGCGAGATTCTCCTTATCGACGCGAGCTGTCCCGTGTTCGGCCCGTTCCCGGGCCCGAAATAGCGTCTTCGGGCCCACCTCGAGCCTTTCCAGCACCTACCTTCGAAAAAGAAACGTAACCCTAGACGTATCGCGGTGTCATGTCCCGCGCACCTGGCGGCCTCGTTCTTTGTAACACGATACACGCGTTTCTTCTTCTTGTTCTTCTTCTTCGTCGTCGTTCTCTTTGCTGCTGTTGCTTCTTCTTCTTCTTCTTCTTCTTCTTCTTGTTCTTCTTCTTCTTCTTCTTCTTCTTAGTTGCTACTTTTCTTTTTAGTTATTGTGCATACTTGTGAATCATACATAAGGAGAAGGGAAAGAAACGATGAGTGAAAGACATCAAGTGTTAATTAAATAGAAATGGAGTTTTGATTGGTTAAACGTATTTTTAAATCATTGAATTAGATTTTGTAACTAAAATTGTTTGATAAAAATTTATGAAACTGTAAATGAAGGGTTCTTTTATTAAGTATGTAAAATATTTGTTCTGGAATATTGTGATGTGAAAGTCTATTTTAAAATTAACTTCGTTGTCTTTAAAATTGTTTTGTGGAAAAGGTATGATTAATTAATCGGTGATTGCTTCTGTGTTTTGAGTTTTCAGAGAAGATTTTTCTGAAAATTTAGAAAAAAAAAATGAGAAGATAATCTAAGGAAATATGGAATAGTTAAGAAAATAATTTAATTTGTCCAAAATCCGCTTCGATGGATCTTGATTTAAGAAAGGGAATTGTCAAGCAGCAAATACAACGATCGTTTAAAAAATAATATAATAAAAGTTTATTTTACACATACAAACGAAACACAACGTGGGCACGTAGGTACACAGTGTGAAATAATGCGAGACGATCCTTTTAGTATGTCCTGTTCCGGCTACCTATACATATAATACGTCGTGCGTAACATAATTACATATCTAACGATCATAAATCCGTGAATAACATCCTGATATGCAGTTATAATTATACCCTACAAAATTACAACTACAAAAAACGTACGCAGCTAAATACACACTAAAAATCAGGGACACGAGGTCCACTTAACTCACACGAGTCTCAGACGTTTCACCAATCTCTGTCCAACATCAACGGCAACCAACTCTGTAAAAAATCCTTCATCAATACTCGATCATCGTCGAAACATAATCAATTACAAACAATTACAGTAGAACTCAATTTATCCAAACGCATCGGTGAACAAAATAACTCACACAACCAGATCGTTCACTGGTTTCATCCCCTAACCAATCATTTTTCGTTCAGAATTGTTAAACAAAAATCAATTTCGCTTTACAGTATTAAAAACGTAACGAGGTAATGCATGCATTAAAAAATATTTTAAATTGCGTAGGGTCCCAATAATTCGCTCAAGAATGAAATAAAAGCTCAGCAAAAACTCAGTGAATAAAACATAACTAAAAATATCGTTCCATCGAATAAAAATTAACCTTTCAACCGGAAAAAGACAGCTCGTCGCGCAAATTGTACAAAAAAATTCAATATTTTAGACCTAACGATTACTTTTCTTAGGAATTCTTCGCTTAACAACGTACCGTTACATCCATATCAAAAACACGTTACATCAAACTTACATTTATAAGAATTAAAATCGACGTAACAATTAATTTCTACTTCTGTCGATAAAAAAAAACGAGGAAAAAGAAATTCCTGACAAAGAAATGACACGGTTAACGAGTTAAACAAAGTTCTACCGTACGTATCAAAAACAAACCTTCGAGAAACCCAACCGATATCACCAACACAATACCAACGTATATAAACCATTCTCAATACTCTTTCATCTCCCTTCAAGAGGACCTCGAAACGAAATGGAAAAACGAGACGAAGAACGAGACGAAGAACGAGACGAAGAACGAGACGAAAAACGAGACGAAGAACGCGCCTTCGAGATTTCTCCTGGGTCCGTACGAAGATAAATTTTCCTAGTACAATGCCAGACTTCCCACCAGGTCGGTCTACGGGACACTAGGACGTCTCTTGTAGCACGACGGCCCCTGTGCCAGGCACAGGGATCCCCGGCGGCGGCGGCGACGTCGATACGCCCAAATTGTGAGTCAACGAGTGCCTCCTGAGGTCGCAGTTCCTGCGAAACACCTTGCCGCAGGAGGCACAGTGGTAAGGCTTGATGTCCGTGTGGGTGAGAAGGTGAGTCTTCAGGTTACTCCTCTGGTTGAAGCTCCTTGCGCAAACCGGACACTTATGGGGTGATTCCTCCATGTGTAGGATTTTGTGAACAGCAAGGGTCCTGCTCTGACAGAATCCTTTGCCGCATTCGGCGCACTTAAACGGCTTTTCCTTGCTGTGGATGTACCTGGAAAGGAGGGAAGATCGATTTTCTTGATTTAAACGCGATGGTGATGACACTGATGACAGATGTTGAGACGGGGAGGTTGGAACGGTCAAGGTAATGGGATTAGAGGGATTAGAGAGATTAGGGGGATTAATGATTGTCGGAGAGGTAGAGCGTGGAAATTTTTGTGGGTTTTCAAGTGGACCAGTGTTGTGGTAGTTGGTTCGTTGTTGGTTTAGGTGTTTTGTTAGCGGAGTTTAGGTTCTGGTGCGCGTTGGTGATAGGGTTGTTGGATCGTTGGAGATAGAGATTATGAAAAAGCTGTCGGAGTATTAATGTGTATATATATATATATACTGTGTATTAATTCTTATATTAATAATTGTACGTCTGAATGGTGAAGTAGTACTGTAATTGTTAACCAAAAATAGGAAGAATAGGAAGAAACATCGTCGACTGAGATATATTTAAGCGAAATGAAAACTGAATGAAGATACCAAAATATAGAATGATACAAATTCTCTTAAGCACCATCGAATTGAAATTATGTTTGTCTCCTTCGATTATTTTTCCAAATTACTTTCAACTGTTTCATTCCGATAAATCAGTAAACACTTCACCATTTTCTTCGCGAAGCAAAATAAACACGGCAAGCATTGCTAATACGAGAAACGAATAAAAGCAAGAAGAAGAAGCATCGACTATTTTTAGGTGCAATGCCAGAGTCCAATTAACGGGAATTGCGGACGTATCGATTGATGTCGTCATGATTGATGATCAAGATACGAAAAACCCGATAAATTGTCACGAATTGATCAACGTAATTAATACACCGCCGAGGTATTCCGGCCATCGTCATAATTACACGTTGGGCTGTATTATTTCGTCGTATTTAGACGCCACGAAGATTGCAATCAATTTGAGCGCGGGAAGAAAGAGCGTTTCACGAGGCGCCGTGATTGGTGTAACTACTTTTGCTGTGCACACTTCCCTCGGCCAATAAGCATATATAATAGCAGCTTTATCTTACTCGTCTCTTCCGCGAAGAGGTTCCTTGTCTGGCTAATTTTTTAATACTTTTAACGGTGATCTATGAATAGGGACCAATTGAGTTCAATTATCATCGACACCAGTCCTCCATGATTTCTCATTTGCATAGCTCGTGTCGAAGTTTCTGAATTTGTAATTTTTCAACGGGATATCAGATAAGATTGAAATCTGATTTGAAACGTGAGAAATGTTAATTAGGATTGCTGTAGAATTAGATTGTTGGATATAATTGAAAATATAAATTATACTGGAAGACGCGAGTTGTCTCTTTTTGAGTAGCTAGAGTTGGGAAGATGAAGTGCCTTCATTTGATTAGTAATCAGTCAAAACTCAATAGAATAATTGGCCATAATTGATCATAATTAGTTACATACGGAACTCGTTGTATACATTCTAAACCGTTAATATTAAATTAAATATAGTGATTGGAATAAACAAATTTAAGAAGCCTTAAAAGTATTTGCGATCTAAAATCATCTCACAAGTTTCTAATGCTGCTCTTGACGATAGCACAACTAAAAATTGAAATATCTAAAATTTAAATAACAATGAACAGAACATTTAAGTGGTTAGAAACCATGAAAAATTTATTCTAACGAACACAGAAAAGGCATTCTGAATAAAAAAAGAAGAATTAAATTAGAAAACAGCCTATAAAATCTCATTCTACGGCTATCGCCTTAAAAATCTACAAAATTCTTCTCAAATATTAAAAAAAGAAAATGTATCTTAAATAACTCTAGAGATTAAATGAATTTTTAACAAAAAGAAAAATATCCTGCGACAAAGAATCAACAATAATCAAGAGATCCACGAAACTCCAAAATTGTTACAAAATTTCTGCAAATATTTTACAAAATAAACTCCAACCTGTATAAAAGCATTATCAAGATTCATACAAGTACACCAAACCATGAAACAACCTACAAAACCATAACCAATCGACACCGCACATTCTCCAACTTACCTATGGTCCCTCAGATGATCCTGCCGTCGGAAGGCCTTCCCGCAAATGTCGCAGGAGTACGGCCGCTCATCGGTGTGCGTTCTCTCGTGTATCAGCAGATTATAGCTTTTCGTGAACTGTCGGCTGCAGAACTTGCAGATGAACTGCTTTTTGGGCCTGGACGCCCTGCACGTTCGCGGTATACTCGACTCGGCGGAGGTGGACGTGGCCTGAAGCGGCGACGACGAGGACAACGACGACGAGGAGGACGAAGAGCAAGCCGAAGACGATGCTGGCGACGTGAAAGACGGAACTGCGATTTGAGGAAGGGACGCCGATTGTGGCACCGTCGTCACGGAACTCGAACTCGCACGATTCCCTTCCGATATCCGTCGCAAGAGTACCTCGTGATTAGCCGTGGACGTCGCCACAGAAGTGTCTCTCAACAACACTTCCTGTTCCTCCAACAGAGCCAAGTCTTCCTCGGGGTCTCCGATAAAATCCAACCTCCCTTCCTCTTCGTCTTCTGCTGATTGTAACAATCGTTCAGCAGCTAGCTGATCATCCTTCGACGGGGTCGTCGAAGTCAACGCGTTCTCCAGTCCGGTGTTAATAGGCGAACACCTTTGATTGGCGAGTCCAGAAGCTGACGACTGACCGACACCCGGTGCCGTGCTGCTGGCATGAAGTCGATGAAGAGTCAAGTAGGTCTCCAATGCCTGGAGATTAAGCGCTGCCGCGGCGGCGTGTCCAGGAGGAAGCAGAGCTGCTCTCTGGAGGGCAGCGAGTAGGGCACCTTGAAGTCCAAGAGCCACGCTTTGCAACGTAAAATTAGGCAGTCCAGCCTCTGTGACACCACTGGCGACATCCCGAAGCTCGGTGGACGCGGTGGACGTGGTCGTAGAGGAGGAGGAGGACGATGGGACCATTACGATTCCCCGCTCCTGCTCCTGGTCATGCTGTTGCTGTTGCTGTTGCATCCTCCCCCGTCACTAAAATCGTCACGGGTCAGGTTGAGAGGCCGCCGACGTATTGCCGGCACCATTGGCGAGGGTGATCTATCGATCCGTCGGTTTTCGTTGGTGACGCTCGAGTATGGGCACCGATTATGGTTCACTGGTCGATGAAACGGGTCCTATAGGAGACCGAGGACCTCATGCTCGATAATTCCGCTGGTCGATCGCGATAAATCGGCGAGGGATGGTCACGAAAGGGTGGACAAACGTGGCAACCGCAAAGAGGAGAAACGCGCGCGATGCTGGCGGTGCGAAGGCGCCCCGACGACTGCTCCTGCCTCTCGCTGCTGGGCACTGCTCGTGGAGACACCTGGTGGCAGGTATCCGAGGCGAGTTGGGACCGTCCGCGAGGAACGGGCCCCGGATTCTGGAGAGAGAGCCACAGCTGGCCCGCAATTGCTCGCCGTTTCGGCGTAAACGGCGTCGTTCGTAATCTCGCGTGCACGCGTGACTGCGTGCGCGAGGCTGCGCGCGCGCGCGCGAACGCGCGCCTGGCCGACCGTCGGGGACAACCCCCGGATCACCCCTCGAGCGTTATGATTTCATTCTTGCGGTGATGGGAATTACGAGGATGATGCGCTTCTGGGGACTCGGATGGTTGCTTGTGAGTCGCGTGAGGTTGGGTTGAAGAGGTTGCTTGATTGATATTTTTTTTTCGTTTTTTTTTTTTGTTTTTTTGTTGTGGAAGGATGGTTGGAGGGTTGAAGGAAATTTGAAATGAGCGTCGATTACATAATTTTAAATTGTATTAATCTTCCCTTTAATTAATACAGAAGGAATATTATGGAGAACGTCGAATGGATAAGGTAAGACAATGAATAAATTGTATTTAATAGTTCAATTAATGTATGTAAGATATAAAAGTTTCATAACATATTCGAGTCGTTTAAGAAAGAAACTTTTATTATCCGGACTATCGAGCATATAACCGTGCTTTTTGTTAGGAAATGATTTGAATATTTTATTATTATTACAGATTGATTGACAGATTTATGTAACATTAAATTACGATTTTTATCTCACCGTCAGTTTATTAACTATTGTTGAGCAAAGTTCGACATCAATTTTATTAAATCACAGGTAAATCAAAAACTAAACCAATTGAACCTCCGCACGTGTAATATCGCTATGGTCACCGATGCTTGCACCACCCTTCGTTTCCGGCTTTTGCGAACAAATTTTTTTCATCTTCACGAGTATCACGGAACGTTTCATTCAATTACACGACGCTAGAGCTCGAAGGTTAAATTGGTTTCAGTCTAGCAACGTATCGGTAAATCTCCGCGCTTCTGTGTCCGCGGATATCATTAAAACGTCGCGAATTAAGAATTACGAGGTACTTACGTAACATACCGTGAGCCGTGAAAGTAATGAACAGCAAATTCTGTCATGGCGTGTGTCACCAGCGCGATACGTACACGTCTGGCAATAAACAATGTAAATACGACGCTGCTTGTTCGTTCGCGAGTTATTCGCGCGTTTGCAGTTCGAATAAGCGGACACACTGTGACGCTGATGGAAACGCTCGCAGAGTGAAATAGGGAAACGCTAAACGATGCACCACGGTACGAGGAAATTAATTGTTTAGTTCCTCGTAAAGTGTTTGAAACGATGCCCTGGCTAATTTCGTTTCGTCGAGTTTTCAAGTCTTAATTACATTTTCTTGGACACTGGGAAATTAAAATTGAAAAAAAAAGGTTAAATAAAATTGTAACTAATTTCTTATTCATCCCTATGTAGCGTTTGAGCGTAATCACTTGCCTTGGTTTTAAAAAATTTTCTCACGTTGATATAAATGATATAAATATAAGAAAGTTGNTTTTTTTTTTTGTTTTTTTGTTGTGGAAGGATGGTTGGAGGGTTGAAGGAAATTTGAAATGAGCGTCGATTACATAATTTTAAATTGTATTAATCTTCCCTTTAATTAATACAGAAGGAATATTATGGAGAACGTCGAATGGATAAGGTAAGACAATGAATAAATTGTATTTAATAGTTCAATTAATGTATGTAAGATATAAAAGTTTCATAACATATTCGAGTCGTTTAAGAAAGAAACTTTTATTATCCGGACTATCGAGCATATAACCGTGCTTTTTGTTAGGAAATGATTTGAATATTTTATTATTATTACAGATTGATTGACAGATTTATGTAACATTAAATTACGATTTTTATCTCACCGTCAGTTTATTAACTATTGTTGAGCAAAGTTCGACATCAATTTTATTAAATCACAGGTAAATCAAAAACTAAACCAATTGAACCTCCGCACGTGTAATATCGCTATGGTCACCGATGCTTGCACCACCCTTCGTTTCCGGCTTTTGCGAACAAATTTTTTTCATCTTCACGAGTATCACGGAACGTTTCATTCAATTACACGACGCTAGAGCTCGAAGGTTAAATTGGTTTCAGTCTAGCAACGTATCGGTAAATCTCCGCGCTTCTGTGTCCGCGGATATCATTAAAACGTCGCGAATTAAGAATTACGAGGTACTTACGTAACATACCGTGAGCCGTGAAAGTAATGAACAGCAAATTCTGTCATGGCGTGTGTCACCAGCGCGATACGTACACGTCTGGCAATAAACAATGTAAATACGACGCTGCTTGTTCGTTCGCGAGTTATTCGCGCGTTTGCAGTTCGAATAAGCGGACACACTGTGACGCTGATGGAAACGCTCGCAGAGTGAAATAGGGAAACGCTAAACGATGCACCACGGTACGAGGAAATTAATTGTTTAGTTCCTCGTAAAGTGTTTGAAACGATGCCCTGGCTAATTTCGTTTCGTCGAGTTTTCAAGTCTTAATTACATTTTCTTGGACACTGGGAAATTAAAATTGAAAAAAAAAGGTTAAATAAAATTGTAACTAATTTCTTATTCATCCCTATGTAGCGTTTGAGCGTAATCACTTGCCTTGGTTTTAAAAAATTTTCTCACGTTGATATAAATGATATAAATATAAGAAAGTTGCTATTAATGCGCAAAATATCATATTGGAATTCGTCTGGGAAAATTGTTCAAAAACATGAGTGGATAGTAAAAGGTTAGGTAAAATAATAAAAATTTGAAGTTTCTGTGAGGAATAAATTTTGATTCTTTTTCTAACAGTTGAATTTTACTTCTATGAGATTTATATGTTTGAATCATTTAGTAAAATGAGGTAGATGAATGGAAGCTTATTGCAATTGCTTTTTTTTTTCAATTTATACTCCGCGTAAATAAAGTTGACACACCTAGGAAATATAATTACGAAACGTGGGATAACTCGACTTTGCGTAAGCGAAGAATCATCACTGTCGAAGATTAAACGTCTCCATATACTTTTACATTGCTAAAGGAATAATTTAAGTACAGGAGGTTACCGTGAAGAATACATACTTGACATTACACGAACATCATAATATTATAAATTATTATAAAATATTATAAAAAGATGTATGTTTCGAGATAGACTGTAACAAAATGTAAAAAAACAGACTAGACTTTGTTGAAAATAAAATACGTGAAATATATTGAAGTTCAATGAACATGCGTGTACCGTTAACTTGATTTATCGTTCTATAGATAACTATGCGATAAGCACAAACTTGTACATGATTTTATATACCGATGAGACCAATAGTAATACCTCATTTAACATAAGAAGTAAATTTTAACTATCTATACCTACCATATCTTCTTCAGCTTTATTACTCATGAAGTCGTGTGAACGTTGTTCATAACCACGCTATCATCTTACCAGTCAATCGTAATTAATTTTTTTTAGAACACAAACATTCGAGGTCCATTCCATCTTCTAATTTATTTTTGCATTAAAAATTTAAACGCGTCACTTAAGACTTCGATCAAACGTACCTTTTCTAAATCTCAGAAAGCATCGCTAAAAGAATGAAAATTAACTCTTAATTTAATATAATAAGAAATCATTTTTTTCAGGTAATTAATTTTTGAAACATAAAAAACCGTGACCAATTTTACCAATCGATTAATACTGATATTCTTTTCGATCCCATTTGACTTCTTATTTTAAACAACGTTCCCTTACAAACTTTCAATAGCCTCCCTTAACAATCCCTCAATCCTTTTACACAGTATCGTCAATAAATAACGGTATACCCAATTATCAAGTTAANCTATCTATACCTACCATATCTTCTTCAGCTTTATTACTCATGAAGTCGTGTGAACGTTGTTCATAACCACGCTATCATCTTACCAGTCAATCGTAATTAATTTTTTTTAGAACACAAACATTCGAGGTCCATTCCATCTTCTAATTTATTTTTGCATTAAAAATTTAAACGCGTCACTTAAGACTTCGATCAAACGTACCTTTTCTAAATCTCAGAAAGCATCGCTAAAAGAATGAAAATTAACTCTTAATTTAATATAATAAGAAATCATTTTTTTCAGGTAATTAATTTTTGAAACATAAAAAACCGTGACCAATTTTACCAATCGATTAATACTGATATTCTTTTCGATCCCATTTGACTTCTTATTTTAAACAACGTTCCCTTACAAACTTTCAATAGCCTCCCTTAACAATCCCTCAATCCTTTTACACAGTATCGTCAATAAATAACGGTATACCCAATTATCAAGTTAAATAAAACACTTCTCGCGTATCTCTCTCGCAAAAGAAAAAAAAAAAAAATCTAAACATCCACAAACCCCTCCACCATCCAACGATCCATCCCCTTACGATCCCACAGCTCGATCCCCATCACGCCCAACGGAACAAGGCGTTTTCCACCCCTCGAAAGGGGAGGCGTCGACGGTCGGTGGGCCACGGAAAGGCTGCGTGCCGCCGCCAGTTTCGACTCGGCTGCAAAGCCGCAACAATTTACGACAGCAATTAATGCGCGCGAGTAAACCGTGTATAGCGCCTATAGTTAGCTGCCTCTTCGAGCGGTAAACGAGCAAGAAAGACGGACACGTTCCCTGCACGTGCTGTACACGGTGAGAAGAACAGAGTGCAGGGAAACGCGCCAGCCTCGATAGAAGCAGAGAAGACAGCAACGGCGTCGAAGAAGCAAGAAGAAGCAAGAAGAAGCAAGAAGAAGATGAACAAGAAGAAGAAGAAGAAGAAGAAGAGGAACAGATGCAGAGGAAGCAGAAAGACGACAACAAAGAAGAAAGTCGAAGGGAAAGGGAGCGGGAGAAAAGACAGAGAGAGCTCGAGGAAAGAGAAGAGTGGCTCCGAGAGAAAGGGAGAAGAAGAGAGGCGAACCGAGGCAGACTAAATAATATTATAGGTGGTGTTCTCACGGTCCCAGGACGCCCGCGGGCCAACTCGTCACCCCCTCCGCCCCTTCCTCGTCTTCTTATTCTCCTCTCCTCACGGCCCACCTCGTACCCTACCTCTTACTCCCCCGCGCGTGAGTTTCGCCCACGCTGCGGCCCCACGAAGTCGTTGGGCCCCGTGGGAGGGAGAAAGAGGGACCCAGCGACCAGGAACGAGTATGGACGACAACGGACGAAGGGTCAGGGTTCAGCTCGCGCTCGCTGACCGTCACCGTGGACGCTTTTCTTTCTCTTTTCAGGCCTGTCTTTCCTTTCCTCTCCTCTGTACCTCCTCCCTCACCCTCCTCACCATCTACGGGGCCCCCTTTCGTTCGTTCTGTTCCAGGTCTCTGCGTTCTTCTTTCTTCTTTTTTTTTTCTTTCCACTTCTTCTTCCATTTTCGCCTCCCACACCTTCGCTTCTTCTTCCTCCGGATTCTTCTCTCCGTCGTTTTCTTCGACGCGTAAGCGTGTTTTTCGAGATTTTCGCGAACGTCCGCCGAGGATCGGTTAATTAAGTTGCTCGGCGATGGAATCGAGCGGCCCGCCGTGGCCCGCGCGATTGAAAGAAGACCCTCGCGAGGAATCCTCGCGGACCAGATGGATAAATGAGCGCGAGGGTGTGTGAATGGAGCGTTCACGGTCGTTCTTTTTGTAGCTTCGTACGAGAAGCGTTTGATCATCGTGGGCTAGAGTTGGTGCTGCGTGTGACGACGATGTTTGAGCACAGGGTACTGGTAATGTAATTTGCTAGGAAGAAAGTTCTTTTGTTGGTCCCTCGAAGGGAGGTTCTTATGAAAGAGTAATAGTTGGAATTAATTTTAGAATTTTTTTCACGTGGTTGAGTGATTGATTTTCGTGATTATTTTACCGTAAGATCTTTTGTTTCGATCCCGGGTTTGAGCGTGGTAATGAAAGTTGAGTTGAATTTATAACGTCAGAGCGAGGATCGAGTGCTAAAGGAACGATGCTACGGCGACGAAATTTTCTAGATAACGGTTTTATCACTTGTTATCACTGTGACTATGAGTAACTGCAATGCTGATTCCTTTTGTGGAAACGCTCAAACTTTGTTTAACTTTAACAAACGTTTAACTTTATTAGAGACATACATAGCTGTCTTAAAATAAGTATTCGTTAAATGTAACTTGAATTTGAGACAGCATACCCAGCTTGATTTAAATATTTGTAACACGTATTGTTAGTAGCTTGAGTACTATCTTACTGATTATTCAAAAACACTTTTACGGTACCGTATAAATCACTTCTTTTTGCTGATAACAACATGCAAAAAATTTTTTATTTCGTTTTCTGACAAAATAATCAAATAATTAGCATCGACGATAAAATAACAAAACTCTCAGACAATGTCAAACATACCAAACAGCTGTATTAAATTTTGGTATTTCAAGTCTGTTGTATAACGAAGAATGTAACTGTAATTAAAATCTAATTTCCAATCAGACCAACAGTATTTAAAATTGAAAGTTAAAAGAATTCCCATAATTTTTATCTAACTGTTTACTAAGTTTCATCTCGTTATTGTATAATTCTTTTCTTCGCACGTGGTTTGAAAAGGACCATACAGCATCGAGTCTTCGCGTTCATATCCGGAATTCCATTGCGTCACCTCTAGTGGAATTCCATTCTGACGATTTCAGGACTCGACCTCGACAACTATATTTGGTTGATGCGAACGAACGAGACCTTCTCGTTTAACTTTACTCCGATTGTGTTTGACGTTTGTGAACGTAGAAATGTCTCTTTTCACTTTTTGTATCAACAATATCAGAAACACGGATGTTGGCTGGTTTAAGAGCAAATGTTTGACCGATTCAATCATCGTTCTTTGTTCGACACGTGTACGAGAAGAGATCAGAATGGAATAACTCCGAATAATAATATTTATACGAAAAAATCGAATTAATCTCGAACTTATTTCGTAATCAGGAAATCGTTACATTTTGACCGGGGTGAATTGGAAAGAGTAATAGTAAAAATTTAGAAAGTTAACATTTTATTATAAATTGGTAATTAATACCCATTCAATTCGAACATTGATAATAAAACATTTTTTCAAACTTAAAAATCTTTCTTTCGACCGATCTTTTATTCCGATCCGATCCACCTCGGTCTATCCCGTTCCAAATTCAACGACCCTAATTAAAGACTACCAGTTTTCACTATCTACTCAACTTATTTGCTTAAACCAAACAAAGTTGCAAATACCGCGTAAGACGTCACGTCTGAAACAAGCAATCGACTCGTTGCTGGCTACCCAATAAATCTTCTTTACAGCGCCTCGAATTAGCATACACCCGCTAGACTTAACCCCTGCTTGGCTGTTAACTCTGTACAGCAAGGACAAAACAAATTCCAACCACAATTAGGCTCCATTTTTGTTTTGACTAAATGCACGATTAAATTCCCATAATTTAATATCGACAAAAGGAGGACAATTATTCAAGAAGTAAAATATCCTTTAAAAATCAACCGATTAAGTTTCCTGTGGAAATTTTCGAATGTCCATGGAAACATATATGTCCAGACAATAGTAGATATACTAACGATACTATTAAGAAAAATCATAAAAAGAATTCATAATTTATTCGACCGACTCACCAATGACCCTCTGTTGCCTCTATTTTCTGTCCGCCGAAACAAACCACTGTTCGTACAAAACCAATCGCCGACCAAAAAGAGCACACCAGACCGAAAATCAATCTACACGCGTAACAAACCGAGCCACCGATTCCACAAAAAGCACACGCTGACCGTCTACGAAGCACAGTTGAAAAAGAACGATTACAAATTAATCCGTTCGACCGGTTTCATTTATCATTCTTCATCCTCGTTCACCGTGTTTACACGTGCTCCGCGCCGCGGAAGAGGCTAATTCGACGGTGTTAGACCGATCGAAAGAATGGGCCCTGTAAGGGCTCGTAAAACGATCTCTCGCCTTTGCACGTGAGAATCGTTCGAACGATGTCGATCGCAGCTGATACAACATGTATCAAAATCGTCCGAGACGATCTTCGTGAACCCCGATGGTGTTGGCGCGCACGCCAACCACGGCCATTCGAGCTCCATTCAATTTGCTCTTGTTTCCTGAATGCGGTGAAGCGCAGAGGGAGGCCGCGACTTCCCGCCGCGTAGATAATTAGATCGCTACCAACCACCTCCTCCACTTTCACGCATCTTCACCTCCGCGGCCGCGTACCGCTCGCCGTTTCTTCTTTCTTTCTTTCTTTCTTTCGTGTACCACTGCTTGTTCCGGCCCTCATCGACCGTCGGCTCCTCTTCTCCTTCCGTCAGCTCGCCGGCCGCGAACCAACGTGCGAGCGAAACGCTCCTTCACCGCGTGATGCCGATAGATGCGAGCGATGCGAACATTGGGATCAACGGAGGGATGATTTTGGTTCAATTCCGGTGTGCTTGAATTTTTTTTACGAGGGTTGTTAGAGGGAATGGAGATTGTAGGTCGAGGCTGTAGGTATTGATTGCTTTCAGAGCACAGATCTTTTTTAATCGGTCAGCTGAACGATTTAGAAATTCGGAGGACTGTGTTTTTGTATTAACTCTTTGCACTCTGAGTCACGGTTGATATTTTATTCCAATTGGTTCGTTGTTAATAAGCTACTTCCGAAATCTGTATTTTGGAAGGAATTTGCACTAGTTTTCATACTTTTATATTTAGTAACATATATATTGATAAAAATCGGTGAAATTTATTTTTAATCAAAAAGAATGTGCTTTATATTATGAAACTGAAAGGAATGGAGCAAAATGGAATGTCGAGTCCAGCTCGACGTAGAAGCGCAAAGGGTTAACTCGGTGGTTAGTATCCTTACTGATGTTATTAGGGTGCTTTGTTATTAAGTGAAACTCATCGTGTTGGTTGAAGAAGCGTTTGAAAAAGCTTCAATTTCAAAAGCGAAAAAACTTTTTATCACTACACTTACGAACACCAGNAAAAGCTTCAATTTCAAAAGCGAAAAAACTTTTTATCACTACACTTACAAACACCAACCATAAATAGTGCACGATTAAAATTATAAAAAAATACTCCACNCGTGTTGGTTGAAGAAGCGTTTGAAAAAGCTTCAATTTCAAAAGCGAATAAACTTTTTATCACTACACTTACAAACACCAACCATAAATAGTGCACGATTAAAATTATAAAAAAATACTCCACAAAACGAATAAAAGTTTGCCAGAACTCGCTTTCCTATCAAAACTAATTTTAAGTTCACGATTCAACTTTCTTCGGTCTCAATCAATTACCCATCCCTGGCCCCAAAGACGAAGACGATTCTCTCAACTGGCAAAGGCAAAGAAAATTAGCTCCGCTCAAGACGAAGAAGACGGAACACGAACCATCCACGGTGCATACGCTTCGCTCGGAACACAGAGACCGATTCGTCCAATTACGTTAAACAATCCTTGGGACGATTCGATCATCGGGCTGCGATCGTCCATTCTCGTGGTCGTCCGACGATCAACGGTTTCAGCAATTTTCGCGTGCAAATTTGAAACGTTGCCGCGAAATAGGTACACCGATGTGAACGAGACAACGGATTTATCGTGTTCACGACACCGGATCATTAGTCCCAGCCTGCTGATTAATGACACGNTCGAGTCCAGCTCGACGTAGAAGCGCAAAGGGTTAACTCGGTGGTTAGTATCCTTACTGATGTTATTAGGGTGCTTTGTTATTAAGTGAAACTCATCGTGTTGGTTGAAGAAGCGTTTGAAAAAGCTTCAATTTCAAAAGCGAAAAAACTTTTTATCACTACACTTACAAACACCAACCATAAATAGTGCACGATTAAAATTATAAAAAAATACTCCACAAAACGAATAAAAGTTTGCCAGAACTCGCTTTCCTATCAAAACTAATTTTAAGTTCACGATTCAACTTTCTTCGGTCTCAATCAATTACCCATCCCTGGCCCCAAAGACGAAGACGATTCTCTCAACTGGCAAAGGCAAAGAAAATTAGCTCCGCTCAAGACGAAGAAGACGGAACACGAACCATCCACGGTGCATACGCTTCGCTCGGAACACAGAGACCGATTCGTCCAATTACGTTAAACAATCCTTGGGACGATTCGATCATCGGGCTGCGATCGTCCATTCTCGTGGTCGTCCGACGATCAACGGTTTCAGCAATTTTCGCGTGCAAATTTGAAACGTTGCCGCGAAATAGGTACACCGATGTGAACGAGACAACGGATTTATCGTGTTCACGACACCGGATCATTAGTCCCAGCCTGCTGATTAATGACACGGCCACGCCCCTTCAAAGAGGCAGCTCTTGATAAGATTAATGCGTCACCATTCTCGTGCATCCTCACGGTTCCGCGCGCGTGTCACCGAGCCAGCTTTTGTAAATCTATTACCGTGGCGACGTGGAAAGCGACGCGACGATTAAACCGCGCTCCTTACCGATGTTATTCCATTTTTTAAATTAATGTCCCGCTTGTCGTCGGCTCGGCCGCTGATTTATACGCGGGATTCCAGCGTCTTTTTCCTGCCTCGCCGGCGTTCACAGGCCACGAGAGAGTAAAAATCGCTCTGATAGATCAACGAACCCTTATTCCAAGGGAATACCTCGTGAACCGGCTGATACCGATCGTGTAATCGGATCTACGGGTCGGAGGTATGTCTACTGGGTTTCGTTTAACCCTTCGGTCGCTTTTTTTTATTAAATAGGTGGTTCGATTTTGGAAATTATTATTTTTCTCGTGCTTTATTTATTTATTACTATTGCTTCTTTTTTTAGAGGAATGATAATTTCTTCAGCGGTATCATTCTTCTTGTGACACTTAGTATTCTTATTGTTAGATTATTTTTTATTAAATTATGTTGGACTTTCGATAAAAGATTTCCAAGATTTGAGAGAAATATAAAAAGAATGATTAATCTGTGAATTTTCTGAATCTCTGCTCCTAGTTTGTGTTAAACATACGTTTACTTCAGAATTAGGAGTGTTCTCTAGTGAAACAGGAATGCGTTTATGTATTTTGTGAGAACTCTATAGACTATGGTTTAGGTGGTGAGAAGCAGTATTAAAATTTCGCATGAAAGTAATTATTTTTTACCGTTAGAAAAATTCTATTATTGAAAATACTTGGTGGCTTTATTTTTTTAATCGAGCTATATTACAGGGTACCATAACCAAAAATTACGGTTTTAACTTGAAGAATTACGCAGACAGTCTTTGCGGTCTTTAAAATAATTTATGGGACACTCTCGTCCCTGTAATCGTGAAGTACTCACAAGTATCACCTTCAACCCGAAACTTTATTACCGTTGCAAAACTAACTCGTGCTCGAAGAGTTAGTATACGCTTACTTTTCATTTAAGACAGAATATTAGTGCAACATAGTCTTGAAAGTGATTTAGAGAGTATATTCCTCTGTGTATTCATCTTCTCCTCCTGCGAATATCTAAACGTTACAGCCTCGGAATTGCTGGTTGACCAATCATCTCTTCATTGTGAATTATTCACTTTGCTTCGCTAATAGTGGTTATTTTCTGAGATTATTATTCCTCATTATATTTACTTTTTAATTCTACGTTTAAATGCGTACAGAGTTTCACTTCTATGAATAATACGTGGACATTAATGTCGTTCGGTTCGAAACGTGTACACAATTTTTAATCATAACGATCGTCACTGCTTTAAAGAGCTTTTGACGACTTCTTGGTTCTATACAATTAAATCATTTCTTTTATTAAAACATTATTACACAAACGTAAAGTTAATAACCGTTACAATTAACGCAACTATAATACATTAAACAAAGTTGCATTTAAAAAAGCACGAACTACAAAGAAGGATGAGACATAAAAAATAAGATACATGAAATATTAGAACCCTATTCGGTATAATTTACAGCGTACCAAAATTAAAGAGCGCTTCATAAATTGGCTTCAAATTGACTTGCCAAAAAATATTAATAATACAGGAATATTATTTAACCATTATTTAACAAGAATATTATTATTTATTTATTCAATATCTCCTGTGCCGCTTTCTTCCATATTCCAAACTTCCTCTTTATACTTCTATTACAGACCGAGTTACCATCATCCTACTAAATATTAAAGAAACAATCTCGAAAGCTCCGAACAAAAGGCAACCCCGTAACGTATCAACACATCATAGCACAAACCAATTCTCCACAATCTTCTACCCATTCAATCTCCCTCTAATCGAAACAAAAATCTTGGTCGAAAAATACCACAGCGATACGATCCACGTAATACGCAACACAGTTCTCCGCCATAACAAATACCCACGAGGCTCGAAGAAGACGGCAGCCATAATAAAAGAGTACCAATGATCCCGGGTGGCGTCACCCATGTTTTTAAGGGTGACACGTCCCCTACTGTTTCCTAGGCGACTGGATAAAGTGCTCCCTGTCGCGAGGCCGCTGGATTATGCGCGCTTCCAAACCGGGCCAATGAAATAAATGTGATACTTTCAGCACTGCCGCCTTGCATCGAGTCCGTCTCGCTTCCAGCGCATAAATAACGCATAACTCCACCCTCGAGCCCTGTTCCCGAAGACGAGACGGCCCAAGGTGGCTGTCTGGAAGCGTTTTTATCCGAAACCGCTTGTTAGACAGAAGGAGAAAGAAAGATGAAGGAAGGACAGACCGAGGGGGAAAAAATCCATGGTGAATGCCACGTATCACCAGGAGGCAAAGCGTGATTCCATTAGTCAGGACCTCACCACCGAGGATCACGGTTTAAAGCACCGGTTACACGCATCGGCCGCTTGCTTGGCCCGTAACGGATCAGTTTTTCAGTCTGGTTTCTGAAACTGAACCGTTCGCGAGCTTCCGGTCGCGTGCTTGATGAAATTGAGGATAAACGAGGGAACGGTTCGCGGGGGATGTTCTCGAGATTGGATTTAACGTGGAATTTTTATTCTGCGAATCGAAAGAATGTGACGCTGAATATGATTTCGTTAAGGTACTCATGGTATACAATTCAATGCTTTTGAATAGCTTTTGTGGATATAATAGAAACACACGTATTAAAATTCAGGAACATTGTACGAGGAATTATCGGTATGACACGTGTAACTGGAAATAAAAATAATTTTGTGCCGTAGAAAGTTTCCGTACACGATTTCAGCAAGCGATTTTAGCAAGCGAATTTTTCATTTATGCGCCCTTCATTGCGAAATAGGTAATACGACGATGGTAATAAAAGAGGCAAAGATCTGAGAAGGAATTTCACACAAAGCTTCCAACCGGATTAGCTTATCGATCTTCCGAAAAATTTCGCCGGTTGCTCCCGGGCCGTAATTCAACCGGACTCCCGTCGTAGCGGAGGCAATGCGGTGCCTTCGACTGAAATATTTCCCAAGCGAAAGAAAAAGGGAATAAAAGAAAGAGAGAAAGAAAAAACGAAAAGGAGGAAGGAAAGAGGAAGAAAAAGGGAAGAAAAAGGTAAGAAAAAGGTAGCGCCTCAGTTTCCACGCGGAGGCACCGAATTGCGTACACATTAACGGCCTCGCGACACATAGAGCGTGTCGAGGAAGCAACCGTGGAAGGATGCATCAACAGGCGTTGACCGCATGCGGTGTAAACTCGCCTTCAGGGGACCTGGAGTTACCCTCGAAACCCCTGGCAGGGGGTCCGTACACCGGCTTCTCCTTCCTCTTTTTTAAAAGTAAGGATGCCTGTCACCGATAGTGATTTGTTGAGTGTATTTGCATTTTAGATTTAGGCTGCCGCGCCTGCTGCTCTCCCTCACCCACACCGTCTCTTTTTCTTTCCTCATCTCTCCCCATCTAACCATCCGCTTCTTCGTCTTCCTGCTCATTTCACCACCACCACCTGCGTCGATCCCTCTCGACGATTTCGCTCGTCCTTCCTCGTCCGTCTTCCTTCGCCTTCGATTTCTGGTTTCTGGTCACTCACGGATCGCGAGGGATGGACCTAGGTGGTGGGACGCAGGGGTGAACACGAAGGGGAGGTTGGTCGGTTCTGGAATGACATTAGTCATATACCATCCTACGATTGCCAGAACGGAGACTTGTTTATGCACGTTTAAAGAATGATTAGGCGACGGACTCGCGACGGGTGGTGGCATCCCTCTTTCCGTCTCCTTTTCTCTGCCCTTGTGTCCTTTCGATTTTACTCGTGATTCCTGTTTCGCTTTCTCCCTGTGCTCGTTTGCACTGTGCCGCCTTGATCGACCGGTATCGCAGCGTGAAAATGACCGTACGGTTTTTCTTCGTGATTCGTGGAATTTCTTTTTTCTCCTTTCCTTTTTCTTTTTTTTTTGTTGTTTAGAAAGGGATTGAGTGGGTGATACAGAGTGTCGTAGTTAGGGTGGATATTATGGGGATGAATGCTTTGTTTTTAAAACATTTTACATGGATGTTTTTCGAGTAAATGTGGTCGAATAATTTGACATGTATAAGATGTTTTTTATTATCTTTTTTTGTAATTAATTGGAAGTGATATAATTCTTCTAATTAGCATCGTCATATAACGAGACGTATTTATCAGGTTATAAAGTAGAAAGTAAACACCCGTTGTCGGTTCGAGAGCTTGAACGTGTAAAGCATTGGCACTCTATAAAACGCAGTAAACGTCGTCGAATGTCTGAGTAATTCATTGACACTTGGCGTTTCCTCGTTGCTAGAACGGTGCAAGAAGCGGAATCGTGTGATCCAGAACCGGTAGAGTTATCCGGTTCCAGCAGAGACCTCTTTTCCTCGCCTCGACTTATGTAGCACGTATTTGCCCGCCGGGAGGCTCCAGTTAGCAGCGCCTTTTACTACGTAACCTGCCGTTATTATTATTAATTTTAGGCTTTTTGCGGCAGCCGGTTACTCCTCGGTTTACTGCTGTGAGAAAGCTCGGCGAACTGAAAATTGGTCAGTGCTGTATCAACACACCGTTCGGTTTGACTTGTTTCAGTTTTTTTCTTTTTTAAGTATCTTTGCGGAGCAGCGTGTGAAACAGTACATCGAACTGTATTACAAATTTCTTTGTATTTAATTTTAAAAAGTAATTTTTTAATTCACAAAATTTAATTAACATCTGAAGTAAGAAATATATTTGCTAAAATAAACACATGCGGATTTGAAATATTAATATTAATATTTATAATATTCAGTACACTGCTAAAATCAGCTGAAACACGGAAACTCACCTAGAATTACCTTAAAATACACAATTGTATTCATTTGAAAATTTTGTTTCTCAATTTTTCAATATTTTAGACTAACAAAATGTAAAATAAAAAATAAACGCAACAATTAAATACACTGAATCTAATAAAAGAATATTTAAAAGCGTAACATATATGTAAAAATAAACTCCATTTCGGGTAAAACGGACCCAAAAAGGACAGCAGAGTTAATTTTATTAAAACGCACGGACAAAGTTCGTAGAAAACAAAAATCTTAAACACTCTGTATACAAGCGCAAAGGCATCCAATCTGATGCAACTCGTGCACGATTAACATTTTCCACAAAATGCTACTAAAATGCCAGGATGATCGTTCGAACATCAAGGGTAAAGGTGGGAAGGGGTATCGAAGGCGGTCTCGAAGAAGAAAGAGCAACAGAAGACGCAGAGAGCGACGAAGAAAAAGAGTTCGATTCGTCGTGCATTCCGTCGGCGTAGCCTTTGAATGACAGATCGATAATTGATCATTATTATCGTATGACTGGGCCCTATTGTCGAGGTATATCTTGAGTCCACTCCTCCATCTCCTTTTCGGACCTTCACCGTGGACCCTTTCGGAGACTTCCAGCGCCGCACCCTGGTTCGGGTACCGCCTGCGGGGTCAAAGGTCGCTCGTGTTACTTGAACACCCGCCGCGTGTGTCGCGCATTCCAGCCCCAAAAATCGTACTCGTCTATGCTGCGCCGAATGTGGGCCATTATTCTTGGACTGGGTGGAAATAGTTTCGTGCTTTAATGGCGAGTGTTGGAATCCAATTAACGGTGTCATTCAAGGTGTACGTGAATGCGAAGAATGGAACGAATTGGAAGGTTCAATGGAGCAGAGAATTATTTTTGTTCGAAGCTTGGTTTTCTTAGGAATAATTGGACAGAGCAGTGCGACAATCTTCTCATTTGGATTGATTAAATGCAGAAATTAAAAAGAGACTTCCAAAATTGGTCAATGGTCGAAATCAAAATGAAAGATATATAGAAAAGAATACAAGGGATAATGCAAGGAAAAAGAGTCTTTGTCTGTATTTTTTAACAGAAAGTTACGAAAAATCACCTGGGTGACAACATAGCAAATTTATAAAATTTCTACGAAACATTTGGAATTATTGTGTTAAGAAGACAATGCTAAGCTTGATATACAAATGAAAGGTAGGTAAAAATTATTAACCCCTAATTACAGTATTCAATCTCATCCTTTTCGATCAGAGAACGCTACATCTAATGTCAAAAAATTCAATAAACCAGAGACCTACAACAGTAACAAACAAATTCATCTCTAAGAAAGCTGAAACCTATTTCATAAAAAAGATCCTGAAGCTACCCAATAAGCGCCAAAAAATCACAGAAAAGAATGGTCCATACAATATCCAACAAAACACTGATTCCGTACAAACATGTTGCCTCTGAATTGTTCTCAAATATCTCACCTTTCCAAACCAACCCAACAACTCAACCCATCACCATCCCGATCCTCCAAACGACTCAATACTCGCTACTCCAAGTGTTCACCAAAAAAAAAAAAAAAAAAAGAAAGAAAAAGACGAACAAACGAGTTTTCATTCATTCGTACCCCCCATGATCACCGACCAAAGGACTGCAGCATTTCGCTAGACACATCGCTCCATGGCTACGGTTCGTCTATGGTTTACGTGACATTTCGGAATGAATATGGCCGCGTGCAAGGGGGGAAGGACGACCGTGTGCGAGCCTCCGTACATATTTTGGGAGAACACCACGCGGCCGAGCCGGTCATGTACCGCCGTGGGCAACAATATTCATAACTAATAGATCGCCGGCCTGTGGGTGACAGAGCAATACGTCCTGCGTTTCGATGTTCCTGGCTCAGAGAGATCGAGCGAGAGCGCTCGCGCGCGCTCGCGGGGTCGTGGCCGGATCCGTCGCTTGGTTAGGTTCGCTTTACACGGGCCGAGCATTCCGGGAAGTCCGCCACGAACGACCATAAACAAACCGATAGCCTTCTATCTAACTCGGACATTTTTTCCGATTCTCTTGGAAACGATTGTGCTTCACTTTTGAGATTTTCACGGTGGAGATTTTTGGGTGGATAAGAGTTTTTTTTTCGTTCTGGTTGAGGGATAGAATTTTAGTCTGGGTGGTTTGGTCTCTAAAATGATAATTTATATTGGACATGGTTATGATGATTAAAGAATTTTGTGTCAGAGTCGGTGGAAATTATTGTTAATATTATGTTGGTCTCTGCTGGGATTTTTATGATTATTTAAATGGTAATTAAGTTTTTATACTAATTTAGATATATTATATTTAGTTTTTAATTAAAACTAGTTCGTTATATATTCGTATCCTTTTGTCACTGATAAAAGAAAAGAAAAGAATAAAAAAGATGACAGAATTATTGTAACGTAAGAAATATTTAAAGACCGACAAAATTGACGACCCATTTTGATAATTTTCTGTTTCCTCTATTTATCCTCCGTCACTCACGGAACAGCGAACTATTAATTATGAATATTATTGCCTATGGCGCTACATGACCGGCGACCGCATGGTGTTCTGCCAGAAATATGAAGGCAGGACCCTTTATGCCACCCTTTCCCCATACGCATAACCATATTTGTTCCAAAATATATAAAAAAAAAAGAGCTGATTTTATGAAACAGTAATCGCATGAAAAATTAATATTATACTTGAGATATAATTACCTGTTGAAAAATTGAAAAAATTAAACTTGTTTTCCTGAGAATCCATTCTGAATTAATATATGATCATAAAAGTGATTTCTCCAATTTTTTAATAAAAATAGATAGATAATAAATTAAACTAAACTAAACTTTTTCCAGTTACTTCCATCGTATTATTACATATTATAAATATGTAAGAACCCATACCGAATTAAAAAAAAAAAACAAAGAAACAGACAGAGTTGTTTAAGACTCAATAATTTACCTTTTTTCGCAGCTATCATCAACGTCCATGATTTTTTTTTCAACCACACAGAACAAACTAATGCAACGTTACGCTTTGGCAACCACGAGAGCGATAAATCTGAACACTGCGGTTATGTTTAACCACTCGCAGGGTTGCGGTTGTCACGGTCTCCACCCCTAAGAGATAGCATTAATTTTTCTTTCTCTTTTTTTTACTTAAATTCATAGAAATCACTTTATCATAAAGTGTAACGCAACTTCAACAATAATTAAATTCTAATTTTTATTCAGAGTTTTATTCGCAATTAAAATGTATATATTAAAAGAAATTAACCAAGTTTACACCGTAAAGTTAACGAGATGTATAATTATTATTATAATTTTGAAATAAAAATAAAATGCATAAATTCACGTATTGCTATATCTTGCTGCAATCAGATCAACGCAAAATGTTTTTATTCAAGAAGAAAGTTAAACGTTATAGAAGAGAAAATGTTCATATTCTAAAATATACGAACACCATTATTCAAAGCATGGAAATTCGGATAATAGAGGTTCTACCGTACTATTCGAAGGAATTCCGATCACCTATCGATACTTCGACAGGGCGTGGAGACTGGCAACTCACGGGTAGCAGAAGGTTAGAGATCAGGGCAAAGGGCTATTTTGGAGGTCACAGGTACGAGCGAGTCCGTAATTTAACCGGTCGTCAAGATTGTAAACGGCATGCCGGAATCTGTCCTCAAGGGAATTTTTATGCAATTTTTGTTAACACTATTGCAGATCAGATAGAACTAATCCGAAAGAAAAATTCTTCGTTTATAATTCTAAATGGTACAATCCATACGTGAACAACGAAATTTATAAATTCTAACAAATAAAATCACAAAGTAGAATAAAAAGAAGAAGTAATGCACTAGTAAAATATACAACCCTCCGTGTTAAAAAACAATTTATTTTCCTCGCTTATCATCGCACTATTAAATTCAATTAATACCGCTGTATCTATACAAGACGCTTCATCGACAAAATTATTGTTCCAAAAATGCTCGAATCAAATCGAGAGACCGTACCTAACTGCAATTCTTCTTTTTAAAAATTACAATTTTTCTTCTTAGAAACTGAACAAAATTTTGATTATAGAGAATTAAGAAAGAGGATACCAATCTTCTAAAAGAGCATATCCAAACCGTTCATAAAACCAATTTAACCAATTCCAACGGCCCCCGCACTCGTCCTCCTCCGAAACAGAATCCGCGAGAGCGGATGATCGATCCTCTTTCGTGTCACCGGTGCTCGTCAGACAGCGGAACGAAAACGAAGAAGAAGTAGTAGGAGGAGTAACGCGTACCGTGCGTAGTGGGAGGATAAAGAAAAAGAATATACGCCGCGTTGGCGGCGTCGGAGGACCCTGAAGAATCGGTAGAGAGAGACAGCGTCGAAGGTGGAGAAGGTGGATGAAGGAGTAGACGAAGAAGAAGAAGAAGAAGAAGAAGAAGAAGAAGAAGAAGACGACGATGACGACGAAGCGGAGAAGGTGGAGGAGGAGGAGCGGTGAGCGCGGGTCGCCATTAAGCGGACCCCCTGCCGCGTGGCCCGCGGCAACCCTTCACAAAAAACTGTAATTGGAAATACTTTTCCTCCTTTTTTCCTGAAATAATTTATGAATCTTCCACCGGTCAGCCAGCGAGGGCTGTGGCTGCTTCCAGACTCTGTTCCCTCGTTCCTCCGGGACTCCACGACCACGAGGAACCGTTCGGGGAACGCTTTCGTGAAAGGAAATATCACGAGTTCTCTGTCTCTCTTGCTTCTTCTTTCTGTCTCCTCCGCCTCTTCAGCTTCACCCACCCACCCCTTGTCGCTGGCGTTCGTTGGAACGAAGCAAGCTTTTTTGGACCCGAGAGAACACCTTCCTCTCTGGCCCGAGATCATGGCAGAACTGTAAAAGGAGGTGAAGGACAGGTGAGGGATAGGAAAGAGAGGAGATCGGTGGTCTTCTTGCTCTTTCGATCCGAGGTCCTCGTCGACACCCCGTCGCGAGAAGATTCCATTGAACTATCTGTTTCGCTCTGTTTCGAGGCTTTTTCTCTTTCTTTATTTTACCAGCGACTTTACGGCGTCATTTGGACCTTGTCGCTTTTTCGCCGATCCCCGTCCACCGATGATTGCTACCCTGCGAAGCATTTTATTAACACTGTCGATTGTGGTTAACGGGCCCGTTTATGGGGCAAATACTGCGGGATTATGGTAATCCTTTATGTCGGAAACGGGATGGGTTTTAACGATAAGAAGGAACACTGTTTCCTTCTTCATTGGTATTTTGTGATCTTCGGTGCGGTGTTTTAAGGAACGTTTCTGTTATCTTTCGACGATGAAACGAGTTGTTGAAGCTTCTCTTTCGAATACGAAGATGAACAAAGTTGTTGGAAATTTATATCCCGAGAGATATTTTAACTAATCTTTGCAAACATTTAGAAAACGATACGTCAACGATATTTAAACTATCATCTTTTTTAAAGGTAAACCCAGGTTAATTCACATCTACCGTAGAACTTAATTATCCAACTTCTAAAAACCAGACTAAACCTAACTACGTTCCCGTTCAAACCTATCCCAATACGATAACAAACATTCCACCTCATCGAAATCGAACGGAACTCCTTTCCAACGGCTCCCTTTCTCCACACCTTTTCCAATAAATAAAATCAGAGAAAAAATGTCTACAATTTTTCTTCGACAGTCCACGAAATACCCGATCGAAGGGAGCAAGCACTAGCTACACCTCTCGAAACCGTCACGAACGCTTCGAGCAGACCAGAGGAGGGTGTACCAGAGGAGGGAGGAAGAAGGAGGCGAAAGTGGCCTCCTGTTATTTTCGTGGCCGAAGACACCCCGCTGCGCGAGGGTGGAGGTGAGCCCTCTTTAGAGTATTACGAGGACCTTTACGGCAGCCTTCGGATGCCGTTATCAATTTGGGTGATTCTCAGGATTTATAATGAAGACGCAATGCTCTCGTCCATCCTTCCCTTCACCGTTGCCCCGCCGCCTCGCTACCGCCGGGGGAGGCTCGAGAGATCCTCGTCATCGCGAGCCCCCATCGGCCAATCGGCGGACCAGCCTGCGGTTTCGTGTTAGTAATTACATACACCGGTTCGCCACCCAGGATGCGAGATATCAGATTTAGCGAAGACAATGTCGGTAATGCAAGGATAATGAGCGGAATAGCGGGAGAGGAGATACAAATTTCTACGAGCCAGCTTCTTCATCGTACGCTGGCTGCGACGTTGAAGAGGGCGGTTGATTGGTTGGTGACAGTGGAATAATTATTGCGTTGCGGTATGTTGAGAATATTACATGTTCCTGCATTGACACTCGATTCATTTATAACGTTTACTTTTTGTAACTTTTTAATTTACAGAGATCGTTCACTGTAATCGTAATAGTTTCATCAAGAAAGTTCAGTATAAAATTGCACTCTATCGAGCTAAATTATCCTCCCGAGTCACTTTATTTCTACTAATTACTATTTCAAATTTCTGTTTATCTTTTACACTTTCCATTATTTCGACTTCCATTCTCCTACGTATCATCGTCCAATTTTTATACCTTTCCTTTCATGTTTCACTTGTTTACGTAATACACCTAAACGTTCCCACTTCCATCTTCCACGATCCATCCACCCAACTCTCCGTTTCCCACTCCCATGCTAGCTCTTACGCTCCAACCGTCCACCGTCCTCACACCCACACCTCGTTCACTCGAATCCTACTCAAACCTTCAATCAGCCAACTCTTCATTCACCCATCAGTCTCCACGATCACCACAATTTCTCTTCCAGACGAGATCGCGTCATAGACAATCTCCACGATATCGGTAGTCCCCGAGTCAGACCGGTTCATTAGCAACAGATTTCACCAGTCCGGCACCAAACGTGGCCTTTCACCGTCCCGATAATGAGCATACGAGAAAAGCCGCGAGACGTGGCCGCACGATCGTCCTCGTTACGCCGAATGAAAGAGACCGTGGACGTAGTCCCCGCAGGAATGAGACACGACAGGTCGTCGGACGACCCTACGCCACGACCTCTATGCATCTAAATTGGCTGCGCCCCCATTCGTCATGCAGCGGCTCGCTTCCCCCATTGATCCCTCGCACACTTCGTGGGAAGTGCTGCCCGATCGTCCAAGCTTTTTTGCATCTTCGTCCGTGCCGTATCCCTTGGCTGTTTCGAACGGTACACCCTGGGATCGTTACGGTGTCCTCCTTTAACACACTATAACGTCACGTAACCTATGAGTTACATATTCGTGTATCCGTATGTTACAAGCCTTGTTTTATTCACTTGTCGATGTATAGCCCGACCGAGCAAAACTGAAGTTTCTGGAAGGAGTTAGTCCTTTGCACTCCACCGACGCCGCTACGTCGACGCGTGTAATTTTTTTTAGAAACTCAGTTTTACGTTACTCGGTGTTAAATATTGTTTCGTCGTGAATTTAAATCTCTTTCGTTTTAAAGAGAAATAAATTGATCGCGCACGGAATAGAAAATCGCGAAACAATTTTATCTTTTGACGGAGCAACGGCTTAAGTTTTCGGTAGAGTTCTGGGAAACTTGAGAGAGTTCAAGCGTGCAAAGGGTTGAGAAAGGTTCGCGCTACGTCTCGCGTGAATCCATTTTACTCTTCCCGTTCTTTTCTTGTGAATTTTCATGCTCTCACTCTCACCGAGTAAATTTAATTCCGTCTCGCATCGACGCGGTTTACCAATCGATGGGTAATTGTCGCGATAGAAAATTGGGGTGTGGGTGTATTTGTAGTAACTGGACTCGACACGTGGCGTTAACAATTGGTACGCTTGATGATGCTTGAAATTTGTTCGTAGGAGGTAGGTGTGGGTTTTGATTGGAACTTGGGTTAGGGAGTTCATATCGATCGCGTGAAAGTATGCTTTTAAAGCGACGATTATTACTACGCTATTCCCTTTTTCGATTAAAACCTTAAATCCTTGATACATGTCTGTAGATTTTGTATCGCTTAAGAATCAAACTAAAGCCAATCGGACACCGGTATTAATCCACGTTCATTCTTCCTAATACTAAAAACCGACTCGAGGTTTCCTTTCCCTTACAATATCGCACCAAAAGGAACCAACCAAAGTCCAAGCAACTGTCAGAACTCCCTTGTCTCCCATTTCGACTTTCTGGACACGGTTTATCCTCGCGGGGCATTGTGTTACGCACAACCAAAGACAAGGTGTTCCATTCCTCGCCTGTCTGACAAAGGGCAGCACCGGCACAACAAAGAGCCTCGCGGCGGATCGAAGAAGAGGAACACCCCGTGAAACATCGCGACGACCACTGGACGATGGAAGAAAGGGAAAAAAAAAAAAAGAGCAATCTTCTCCCTCTGCGTATCTTTTCCTTTCCAGTCTCTCTTTTCCTCGTCGCGGAGCGCGTAAAACCTTTCCCTCGTGAGATGTCACTTATTAATTCTCCCATTCTCTCGGAGGCAGTAAAATGAATAGCGGGAGCTGACTTGAAGCGAGGACCCCGCCCCCGAAAGGAATCGGCCGCTGGCGGAATTCTTTCGGTGAGAAAAGACAGAAGGTGGACAGGAACGAGACGTATCCCGCAGGACAGCCGGTGGAAAGGTCAAAGGATCCACCGGCTACCTGAGGCATCCTCTGGCAGCGTCAGGTAGAGAAGACAGAGCGCGCTGTCGTCCTCTTCTTCGTCTGTCTCTGTGTTCGCCTCTTTTCAGCGGGCCCAGCGCGACGATTAATAACGTTCTTCTTTTTTTTTTTCCTTTTTCTCCCCTTTTCGCCTTTCTGAAAAGGGGTGAAACCGGCCGCCAGAGGGGGGAAACACGAGGAAGCTGCCGTTTAAGGGAAACCACAAATTTCAGATCGGAGGATAGAACACGCGCGCGCACGCTCTCGCGCGAGCAAGGCGGAGGGAATGTTCTTTCTTTCGGTCTGTCGTGCGGCGTACGATCCTCGAGGACCGTTCGGGAACCCCCGCTGATCAGCTTTGAAGAATCCCTCGGCTTGGTACTCATCGTCTCTCGGATGCGCCTTCTAGCCTTTGATATATGGATTTTCGCGAGCTGACGTCATAGGAAGCTGAAACCAGTAAATATCGGACGCATGTGTTCGAGCTGGGAATTTTTGATTTGGTACTCCGGTTGGTAAGCTTATATCGTTGATACGTTATGGGGTATTGCTCGTAGGATAATTTGCTACGGGAGAAATATCCTGTGGAAGGTTATATTGAGAACGTTTGTCGCAACGAAATTGTTTATTGTTACTGTTTTTTTTTTTTTGTTTTTCACGTTATCAAATGGTGATTTGATATCGTATTGTGTTTTGCAAGAGAACGTTGATTTTTAGTTAGAAAAATGATTTGTAACGATATTTACGGCATGCGAATGATTAGAAACAGTAAGTGAATAGTAATTAGAAAAAATGTTTGGAATTGTTCCACAAGAAAAAGAATATCTTTACGACTAAAACTAACGCAGAAACGAATAATTCATCGAAAGTAGTATGAAATATATCACTTGATGAAATTATTATTTCAGACACGTTTAAAGCTCATTCCTTTGTTTTACAAAATCTTGAACAAAAAACCAGTCGTACATCGAAGAAAATTAATCGCGCAGCAAAACAATCTAAATATAAATTCCCATGACGAAACACCAGTCAACCAACCCCGTTTACCCCATTCTCACACCACCGACATCGATATCCTCGTCAACCCCCAACCACGAACCTAAACAACGAGCAATACAAAGTACACGCCATTAAAACTCCCTCACAAACGATGCACGAGTCTCGGTATCAGCACTAAATCCCTCGGCGAGAGCCTCTAAATCTCCATAAACAAATTTTCTCGCGCACTTTCGCACAAAGGGGCACGCAATCGGTGACGCGGTCCCGGCGAGACCCGACCGGCCGCGAAGATTTACGATATTATTCATTACTTATTTCGAGAAAGAATGGAGAAGAAATAGATGGAGGGTTGAAGGGAGAAAAAGGAGGCAGAACAGGCCGAAATATATCTCTTTCGCCACTTTGGACGCGAGCCGGCGCAGACCGAGTAGCAGCGAGCATAATCGAGAAGCAGGTAGTCGTATATCGGTCCTGGATGAGTAATATTGCGGCCCTCGTGCTGATCGTGTCCATGGAAAGACGCGTGCAATACAGAGAAAGAAGCGAAACGGTGGAAGGGGATGGGCCTGGGGGCGAGGGTGTCGCGACATCCCGCTGGGCGCTGATGGAGCCCTGGATCCTAGGGGTCCCGGGTGCACGATTTCGGTAATTAGCTTTTTCGTTCAGTGCCAATTACGCCGCGACTGATTTACATAAAGCAGGCCCACGGACTCTCTTGTCGGACAGCGGCGAGCCGACTAATGAAGGCAGCTTTCTTCGCTGACGGATGTCTCTCGGATACCTGATCTCGCGCCCGCCTTCGGAAGCAACGCGTTTACGGGAACCCACGTTACAGGCTCCTTGATGCCTCTTACGATTAACGATGTTCGCGTAATTGTTCCAACAGGCTTCGTGGTATTTAGATCGGTTTATCTAATTTTCTTCTATCTTCCATGTGACGTGACGTGAAATTGTATTTTGCATCGAATACATTGATTTCAGGGCGTATAATTGTTGATCAATAGATTTAGAGACCTCGATTGGATCATTTCGATAAATATAGATGTTTGTAGCAACATCGGTTCGTTTTATTTCAAATAAATAGATTTTTTTAGAGAATTATAAGTGAGAATTGTAAACGACTGAATTCGAGACTTTTCTAAACTTTCTATCCAGCGATGGATCATGCGTAAGAACTACAGTGCTACAATTCTTTAAGTATAAAATGAAAGTTCCTGTTTTATTATCGCTGTTATTTTTATGTATATTTACGTAAAAACCATTACTTTCTCGTTTATAATCCTTGATGGCTTCGCTTTCTAAATAATTACACTTTAAAGTTTTATATCGATATTTCTTACTTTTATCGCTACAGCCCCGTCGCTACAAATTTCTACCGCGACTGCTTCTATCTAAAACCAGATCCACCCGTTAAAATGTGTCTCAAAATTGTAACCTCTCCAAACGAACTGGAAAAAAAGCAGCATACGTTGCACCGTACAGGTTACGCCACACAATTACCACGCAAGTACCAACAATGTTGAACAGATCTATGATTTATCACCGACCTTCCATCCCTGTCCACCCCCGCACTGTTCAAAGAAAACTGAACCGAACGAACCGCAGCTGTGTTGCGAGGGAACGCGGCGCGATATTTCATTTCAGGTACATTAAAAGCGTTCGATCGCCGACATCGGGTTTCCGTGGAACACGGGCCCGTGGCTGTCGATTTCGTGGGGCAAATAGTTAGCAGAAAAGAAGGTTGCCACCGGGTCGCCAGGGACGACGGTGCCCCGCTGCGTAAAATTGTCTTTTGCCTTCCGCTGACCGCGACTCTCCTCGAACCCGAACCGTGTAATTATTCGAACGCTCGTAACTTATATCCACGTCACACGGCCGCCAGATAGCCGTGGAGGAATCGAAGATAGCGAATCGCCGATCTTTTCCTTGCTTTGGGACAGAAATTATTTAGCACCTGACTCTCGCGCCGATCTGACCGCCCTTCGTCCACTTCTTTTCCTTCCTCCGTGTGGTGACCGAAATACACTCTGTTGTGTCCTTCGTACATATATATCAGGATATCTCCCAATTAGGCGAGTAGATGAAATTGTAATCTAACGTAGATAATATGGAGTTTATTGGAAAATCGATGATATATTAAGAAATTGGAATTTTTAAGGGTTTATACAGAGAAGTTACTGTATCTTTGATAAAACTTATGTGATCGGTGTAGAAATTCTTAAAGTTGATCAAACGATAGTAAAATTTACTCTTATCTAAGTATGATTATAATATTTATTGAAAAATTTCTTTGGATCTAATATTTATTCGAAAGTTGATTAATTTGTCTCGTTCCTGTATTTATTACTGATTTTTATTTACCCACTGAGTTAATTTTACATTTTTCTTCAATTTATTCGATATTTATTATACTTTATTTAGTGGTAATCCAAAAATTGAGTAGTAAATAACAAGAAAAATCGAACAAACACTGATATAGTCGACGCTTCCTGTTCCCTATAAAGAAAGAAAACACGAAAATAAGAATATTTTTAACGAACAGCCTAGCGGAGCATCAATTTTCCAGCGAATCGTACGAAAAAAAGTAAATTAAAATGCGCGTTATCCACATTAATTTCCGGCTGGTTAATGATTTCTACGCGGCGCATCGTAAACTCCGCGTTTTTACAGGATACAAGGACCACGTCGTCGGACCATAATTGCTGAATCGTGAATGAATCGCGCGCGTCCCATGCCAGATTCACAAGATCATTACGGCCTTGCAAGACACCTTCATCGAGTTTCACGGGGATAGGGACAGCCCGTTGAAGGCTCGGCCGGACTTTTCATGCACCGTTCCTCCGACGAGGCATAAACACCTCTCGTTGGCGTTGACAGCCTCTCCTTACGGCGAGACATACGAATGTTCATGGCGTTTCGTACAGAAAACCGCGAATTTCCCACGTGTCATCGGGCAGTGTGTAATCTACACGACGAAACGGAATGGTGTGTTTCAGCGCTGTAGCGTGGCAAGAATTGATCGTACTTGTTAGTCGAAATTAATTCGTTGGTGAAATTTATGGATTCTGCTGGAATTTAGTCGCGTCTCCAGCAGCGAACTGGATGGAACGAAGGAGTGTTTATGATTCGTTGAACCTTGGACACGTCTGTCGGTCAGTCTTTTTTTCATTAATGAGATTTTTAGTGGGGATGAGAAATGAGTATTATGCAACATTAGTGAGGGACAAAGATCGTTAATGTATATTTTTAAATTTGTAAAGGATGTACCTTTGAGGAAATTATCGTGGGGAATAGAAGAATTTTTGAAAAATATAATATAAAATATAATACCCATGTTCGAAGCTTCGTTATTCGTTTCAATAAAACAGTTAATGGTTTTTAATGAAACAGAGATATTTCTTTTTTTTTTATTGCTCGTTAAGAAGAAATCGTAGATAATATTATTTTTATTCGAAATGTATCGCTATGTAGGAAACGATAAATTTTTGCACGCTATTCTATAAGTGCTCGCATAGACCTTACCGCAACAAGTAATGAATTCTTGCCGAGTTTGTGTTATCCTATTCTACTTAAAAATTATATTACTCCATTCATGAAAATTCACACCGTTTAGCGATACTCTTCAATCATTGAACCCAATATCCTTCACTTTAGGAATTAAAATTCACCACATTTTATATAAAATACACAAATTTTACATATGAATAATACAAAGTCACGCTGCTAAATGAAAAAAAAATTGNATTCATGAAAATTCACACCGTTTAGCGATACTCTTCAATCATTGAACCCAATATCCTTCACTTTAGGAATTAAAATTCACCACATTTTATATAAAATACACAAATTTTACATATGAATAATACAAAGTCACGCTGCTAAATGAAAAAAAAATTGGACTAAAATTGCTACAAAATCACTACTCTTTCATCGCATAAAACAGAAAATATACTTCTCGTTGCACAGCAGCTTACAAACCGGTAGAAACGCAACAATCATCGTAAAGAATGCAACAACACGCTGAACACAGCACATTGAAACCGCTTTAAGTTTCTATCTCGAACAAGTCGAAATTAATGCATTCCCAGGCCCATCAGGAATCGCCAACGGATTCACAGGACCATTACACGGTCACCGGACACCTTGATGAAGCTTCACAAACAGCTGAAAACTTCCACGTCAAAGGCTTTGAAGCAACGATACACCAGAAACACCTCTGGTTGGCGTCGGGCCGAAGAAAAGGTAATTACCGCTGAATTCCCGAGCTCTTCTAGGCTAGATGAGGCCATCAATGCACAGCGGGGAATCGCGACACCCTCGTCTGCCTTTCTGCCTCGTGAGGGTAGCGAGGAACCCATATTACTCATCCATATTTCGCTCTCGCTCTCCCTACGTCCACGATGTCCCATCTTTATCCATGCCTCGTTGGTTTAAGGCCAATGGACACCGATTGTGCTGCTGTTGCGATGACGTTTCGATTTTCGGCTAATCTGTTGTTGATTCTTCGAGATTATTCATTATCTGTGATTATTAAGTTGATAGGTCTCTGGAGTGTCTTTGAAAAATTATTGTTATCGGTGGGAAATTTTGGTGATGTCATTTCTGTGGTTTTTGAGAATTAAATTGTAAAACGTACAATTTGGGTAAATAATAGTGGGAGTAAAAATTTGGGTACCTAATGTTCTTGGAAAATAAAGATTTGGGTAGCTAATGTTCTTACACGGATAGAAATTTTGGTAGCTAATATTCTTGGGAAACGTGAACTTGGATAAATTAATATTCTTGAAAAATGCAAATCTGAGCAACCAGTGGTCTTGAAAAATAAAAGTTCGGATAAATTATGCTCTCGGGGTGTAAAAGTTTTGATAACTAATGCTTTTAGAAAGTAAAAGTTTTGATAACTAATGCTTTTAGAAAGTAAAAGTTTTGATAACCAATGCTTTTAGAAAGTAAAAGTTTTGATAACCAATACTTTTAGAAAGGAAAAATTTTGATAACCGATGCTTTTAGAAAGTAAAAATTTGGATAAACGCACAACGCTTTCGATAAATGGAAGAAATTACAAGAACTGAGATACCAAAGAATTGGATGCAAAGTTAATAACGCGATACCGAACATATCTCATTTTGCAATGATGCAACTAATAAAGGATGACTGAAAAAAACTTATCTCGCTTTACATATCGCAATTTTACAAAGAGGTAATACGCTTCTCCAAATATAACTGGATAACAAAAAAAGAAGAAGCAATTTAATACGAAAAGAGGAAAATTGATGAGAAAGTATTCTTAGAAGCAAGATCACGGTCACCTAATATGTTCACTCAATATGTCATTGTTAATGAATCATAAAGGAAACGAGCCTTAAAGAACAGAAATCACGTCTGGTGGAGATCGGTTCGGTAAACAAGGCCAGTGTGAATTAGCCTTTATATATCTTTAGCGGTCCTTATGAGGGCCATGGTGGAGAGAGAGACTGAGTGCCGTCCTAATTCTTCTGCCGTCACGCGCTTTTATGATACCGACATAAAATTTGGATTCCAACGCGAGACACGAGCAGGCTCGCGGAGGATGATCGCCTCCTTAATTATATCGGCGGAGCCCTTCCTCGATATCGCTCGTAATTCAGCGAACATCGTCCAGGGATTTACGGGGATCTCCTGCTGGACGATCTGTCCTTCCTTCCTCTTGTCTTGACCGCTCGTTTTTCGTCAAATTCGATGGAGTTAAAAGATGCTCACCGGGAGATGCTTATGTTAATTTGGACCATATTAATTGAGGCTATCCTTCTTCCACGCGATAGCGTTCTACAACCATGAACTATAAAATTGGACACCTTGTTACGATTGTAAACGTGTTTTAATGGGCTCAGGATATTTTGGGCGTTAAAGAAATTTGGTAATTATTAGGTTACGAAACGTAGAGTGTTTATTTGAAAGAAATAAATGGTAACAATTTTTTTTCTTCGCATCAAGTACCAAAATGAAAGTATGTTTTATTAAATTCCGAAACCAAATTTCACATATTTTTAAAAACGAGTGCTATCGATAGAAAAATTTGATTCACGGTGTTACGTTACTTTATTAGGGATACGTGCATGCCGAACAGACTCATAAGGTCGTCTTAAAAGAGAAAATAAATTAAAATACCGAAAGAATACTCCACAAACTATCTCAAATTTCAACAACGGTGCTCATCAGACCTCATTGAGGCCTTTTTCCGAATCCAATGACATCAAACGGGACCAAAATGAACCATAAAATTGTACACGTCTTCTTACATTAAAAAAAACCCAACCCTCGCTACCCCCCATTAAAAAGAAAGAAAAAAAAATTGAAACGCCTAAATTCGATTATATTTTTACGAATCGGTGTGACTTCTTCAGGCCATTCACCTTCAACTTCCAACATCTTCCACCCCCACTTTCGTGTCCATCCTTTATCAACCCTTACCAATGAGGCGATCGGTGTACAAAAGGGTGCCAGGACCGAAAGGGCACAGCGAGATAAGGAAAAGAAGAGGGAGGAGCAGTCTCGTATCCACGGAGGTCATCGGGCTTCAAAGAGACAATTAATGTGCCGGGGATACAATGGCGGACGAATGGTCCATTGTCAGGGCCGTACGAGAAACGAGTGTCCCTGCAGAGTCTCTTCTCTTCGGTTTGGCCGACGTGCACAAAGGTGCACTGTACGAATCCGAGAGGGAGGAAGCGGAAGAACGAAACGCGTATCTATTGACCCGGCAACATTCGACAAGTGCCTTCAAATAGGTCAACGAATTTGGTGAACGAATTTGGTGAACGAAAGGTGGATGGAAGGCTTGGAAAATTGGGACACCGGGTAACTTCTGATGTCTACGGTTTGATTTGTTACTTGAGAAGAGGAGACCTTAATGGCAAAGAGGACTAAGTATCGGTGATATTTGATATGTTTGGAATAATTAAGGAATCTTTCTTCGCGAATCCTTCTTTGGTTCCTTTAACAATGAAGTGTTAATCAAGAAACGGTGGACTATTAAGTGAATAAAAAGAAATATCTCCGGCACGTGTTGCTGTACGAGTTCGATTGCAATTACAATGTTACCGAAGGTGTTCAAAATATTTATACCGTTCCGCGAAAACGATAGAAAAATGGTCTTCACAGTTCATGGGACACAGATTTGCCCTAAGTAATATACCATTAACGAAATTAAAAAGATTAAGAATAGAATTCAGAAGACATCGAAAGATTTAGAAAAGGTGGCGAATAATTATAAAGTGTGAATAAACGAATAGAAAGTGATATTAAATATAAAATAAAAAAAGGAAAGTATGTGCATCCATAAGAAACCGCACGAACTTATTGGAGAACGCAATACAAAGAACGGCCACGGCATAATGCAGCGAAACTACTCAAAGGGTTAACATTCCATTCCCTCCCTCCCTTTTTTTTTTTGTTTCTTTATTCCCGTTGTACATATTTACAGGGACTTATCCCTCGGAATAATAAATGTTTGATCCCTCCCCGCCGCCTAGCCGGCTCGTGGTGCCCGCCCAAGCGGCCGTCACAATTAAACAGAGAAAGAAAAAAGAATGGAGAAAAGGAAAGGGAGAAAGCGAGGGAGAAACATGACGACGAGTCGAGAAGAGAGCACGTGTCCACGACAACGCGAGTAATTCGTTTCGTTCCATTTCGAATAAGCCTGCACGGGACTAAGGAGAAAATGATAGACAGGGAGAGAGGTATCAGCCGCGGTGCGCTCTGAGACGACGGACAAGAGAAGTGTCTCGAGGATGAATGGTTCCCCTAAATGAGCGGTCATACGTGGCCGTGACTTCAAAACGACGGGTAAGGTACACCGCGTTACAATTTTAAACTCGAGCTTTTTTTACAACTGTATCAAAGATGAACCTTTCGAGGTTTGAATTTTGGTTATTTAGTTTGTTCAAGATACTCGTCGAAGAAAATTTTTATGCGTAAGAATTAGGTTCTACTATAATTTTCCGGAAAATGAGTTTATCGATATTGTTCGGTTTGTTAGAAATATCTTTTATTCAGACTTCTTAATTTTACTCGCTTAAAGATTGTTGGCGATAGAATAATTCACATTATTTTTCCCAACGCGTGCTTTTATTACCTCCTCGTTCTTCATCGATTAATTACATGAGGTTTAATTTATTTCTTCGAATTTTAAAAAGGATCGGTCCTCGAAGAATTTAAAGCCGCAAAAATACACGGAGAAGCACGTTCGCAAAAAGGAATCAGCCTACTTTTGCAATAGCTGCAGTTCCCAGCCAGTTGGTCCGGTGCTCCAACAGACAGTCACAGTCGGTCAGTCGAAAATTAAATTTCTCCACTCTTTCACGCGGCCCGTTCCCAATTACGTCCACGACAAAATATAAATTCCCGCGTATTTCACATCGATATCCGGGGTTCCTTTCTTCGTCTCCTTGCCTCGAGACGCATCTAATAATTGGCTTCGTTGAAAACCGCACTCCGCGACGAATCCTTTTCCTCCTCCTTCACCTCCGTTTCTCTCTTATTTCGTCTCCTTCTTCGTCTCTTAGGCAAGGAACACGGTCCCTTCCTTCCTTAACCTTCGCTCGTCTCTTTTTCTCTTTCTCTGGGGCCGTCCTCGAGGATCTGGCCGCTCCTTCCCGGTCCATTGAGCCGGCCACGTGGGAACTCAAGGGGTATTTTTACGTTTCGCCATTCATGTGGACCACTATAACAGATTGTTTCTCGGAAAGGGTGAGTCGGAGGGGTGGGCGGGGGCTTCCTTTTCGTAACACAGCCCTGTATCTATCCGGCAAGCACCTAATGACGCGGTGAGAGCATGGAGAATGATCGTAAAAGGCCGAGAATTGGTTCGTTTTGTCTCCACGCTGTCTCAGTTCCTCTCTTCCCTTCCTCCCTTCTGCTTTGCCCTTTTCTTCTTCTTCTTCTTCTTCTGTTACTTTTTTTTTCCTTTTTTTTTTTTCTTTTGGTTCCTTCATCGAGCTCGTGAACGCGCTCGCGGTGACGATCTATTCGCAGTCATCAAAGAGACCAAGCCGACCACGATTCGATCGCTGGCCATCCTTTGAATGGCGTGTGTTTAGCCTTTCATTGTCATGATGATGGGGAATTAGCTGGAATTTTATGCGCGCATAGGCGCGTGTCCACGCGGCGGAACGAGGAATAACAGCTGTGGTTAATGTATTCCGTTAATTCGATAGAGAGCCGGCGATCGAGGGCAACAACAGTTTCCGTGAGAGTGGTGCGGTGAAGGGATGCTGTTGACGCTCTTTGTGAAGCAATTGCTTGACGGTTGAGGATGAAGCAGTGTTTGATTAGAGAGTGTCGTCTATTTCGTTTCGAATAATGCTTCGTGAAACGCGTGGGTCTCGTCGAGTTTCAGATTCACTCGATGCTTTATGGATAACAGAAGAAAAGGCGCCGATCTGGTGCAACGCTTTCAAAATCCATTTCAACCGTAAAACAGCAAAAGTTTCGAAGATAACGACAGTACCTTGATTAACGATAAACTTCAGCTATAAAATACTAGAAGCTGAATCACAGAGGCCTTTAAAAATCACAAAAGAAGAAGGCAAAGAACGGTGTACACCAATTTACAACCCTCAAGTTAAAAAAAATGGCAACAACTTATCGCGACACTTTCAAGACACGTTCCGACCATAAAATACCAAAAATTCGATTGCAAAGGGTACGAAACAGCGATGGAAAAGGAAAACGGCACGGAGGAAGGTGTTCACGGTGGCGATCGCGGAGTCACGAAAATAATGATTGATCGAGCAATTAAATTCCGTTGTCGTACGGCAGGCGGGGGCAGGCTCTCGCGGTCGGTGAAGGTTCAGCCGGTGCCCGAGGTCGGCGGGGGCCGGTGCAGCCGTGTAGCACGCCGCGGGGTGCCGTTCGGCCACAATTGCTGGTAATGAGCCAGCCTAAGGCCTTCTGACGGGCCTCGTACGCCCCCTTGCCTACGAATTCGCATTCTCACGTCCATCTCCAGGGGCCACGATGACAACAGAAATCGACCAACACGCGGCCGAGCGACGGGTATCCCGGCCTCCTCGAGGCGGTTCCAAGGAATTCCGCTTGATTTCGAAGAAACTTCCAACGATGCGACGGCATTGCGTGATTGACCTTTACGAACCGACGCTGCCACCTTTTCGAACTGTTCGCCTCGTTTTTTCGGCCTCCTCTTTGCTGCCTTCTAACGTAACGAAGCTGAAGAATATCTTTCAGTTGCTCAGGGGGTGGTTTGGTGTATGTATCGATGGATAGGTGTATACGAAGCGTGGGTAACTTTGATTTTGGTCAGTTATATCGGTTCGAATGGAACGTTTCTAGAAGTGGATTGTGATTGTGTTGGTTGTACTGGGTTGGTTCGATTTTTATA
>SMSQ01020301.1:0-18661 GCA_019453375.1 Ctenoplectra terminalis | reverse complement strand
ATAGGCCCTAATTCTAAAATTGTAGAAAAATGACACATAGAATTAAAGAAAATGAAAATGACGATTTATCGGATGCATATAGTAATATTTAAGAATACTTTATGTGAATATCTGCTATCAAATTCGAGTTAAAAAAGTGAATATATGCATCGTATAAAGTGTTTCTAGAGCGCCCAAAAATGTGCGGACCCTGGGAGCGCGTTGCGCGAGCAGAGCGCCGTACGCAATGTGTTAATAGATCAATAATAATTTCTGTCTTTTTTATCAGTACTTATTAAGCAATACAAAATTTATTTACAGTACTCCAAATCGTACATGGGACTCTTTTAAAGAAACGGTTTCAATGTCTACATATTTGGTGGCATTTGTTGTTAGCGACTTCACCCCAGTAAGTACATTTGAGTCGGTGAATGTATGGGGAAGACCAAATATAAGTGAAACGGGCAAATTCGCGCAATCCGCTGCTAAGCAAATTCTTGCTTACCTACATACTGAAACGGGACATGATTACACTTTGCCAAAATTGGACCTAATCGGAATTCCAGACTTTTCAATGGGAGCTATGGAAAATTGGGGTCTTGCTACATTCAGGTAAATCATGTTCAATTATTTTAAAAACATTTATTTTCAATCCCTTTGCTACCATGGGCGATCATAGTCGTTTATCACGATTTCTATATACTAAATACAAGCACCTATGTATGTATAGTTACTCATAGTCACCCATTACAAACCGTCCACGTAATCGCTCGATGTTAGTNTTAGCGACTTCACCCCAGTAAGTACATTTGAGTCGGTGAATGTATGGGGAAGACCAAATATAAGTGAAACGGGCAAATTCGCGCAATCCGCTGCTAAGCAAATTCTTGCTTACCTACATACTGAAACGGGACATGATTACACTTTGCCAAAATTGGACCTAATCGGAATTCCAGACTTTTCAATGGGAGCTATGGAAAATTGGGGTCTTGCTACATTCAGGTAAATCATGTTCAATTATTTTAAAAACATTTATTTTCAATCCCTTTGCTACCATGGGCGATCATAGTCGTTTATCACGATTTCTATATACTAAATACAAGCACCTATGTATGTATAGTTACTCATAGTCACCCATTACAAACCGTCCACGTAATCGCTCGATGTTAGTACTTTCATTCACTAAGATGACTTATAAATTTGTCTGAAGTCATTTCTTTTTCAATTCACAGTGGTCGTTTCATAAGCACCCAGTAATTGTTTGACTGTGAAATAAAGTAAATCTATTAAAACATATTATTACTTTCGCAGAGAGTATGGACTCTTTTATTCGGATGGTGTAACGACGGCCAAATATTTGGATTACATAATCACTATAATTGCGCACGAGCTTTCTCATATGTTGTTTGGAAATCTAGTTACATGCGATTGGTGGGAGCACATATGGTTGAACGAAGGTTTCGCCGAATACATGCAGTGGCGCCTTTCTCACTTGGTATGTGTTTATAGAATACTTACAATTTACGTGTAATCGATTAGACTTTATCGTTATTATTATTATTATTATTATTATTATTATCATCATCATCACATAGGGTAAGTTCGGGATAGTTGGACCGCTTTTGGGAAAGAAGCCATTGCATCGATGCTTTTTTTACATATTTGTTGTTTTTGGGCGAATTGAAACAGCACATAACTAATTTAGAATACATACAAATCATATTTCGTGACGTATTAAAATATTTATTTCGTTTTTTAATTAAAAAATACCAACGTTGCAAGTCTCAGTCACATATTCGGGTTAGAGCGTCCACCCATTGAGGGTGAGATCGACCTTGAAAAATACCAAAAAATGTAGCTGATACAAAATATAATACAAGAGAGAATTAGTTGATATGTTGCTTTTTCTTCAATTCTCCATATAAATCACAAATGTTCTCGTACTTAGAACATCCAACATGAAACAACGTCCACACCTTTACAGAGGTTTCGAAAAAGTTTTTTTTTTTAGTTTCACTTTCAAGTATGCTGAAAAATTTTAATGTAATTTATAATATATATATACGGTTTTGCAACAATTCTCGGTACGAGAATAATAATAAGTCGATTTATTTGTTTTATTTTAAGATATTAACCCATTAACTGTAAAAATTTTTTATTTTTTTTATTTTTGGCTGGATATGTTATGTATGTAGGATTGAAAGTGGGATGGGTCACCGAAATGACTCGGAATGCGTACTTTGCCGAAAAATAAGGTTTAATAGCACGCTCACGCACGCTTTCCTTGTTCCTTCATATATATGCACAAAATGTTGTGTAACAATATAATTATATTGAAATTATGTTTTGTTTTGAAATTATTTGATATTTTTGAAAAAGTGCCAAATGGGTATCGTTATAAAATGATCGGTAAAATCATTTGTATAAAAAACAAAAGACCGAGTGACTAACAGATCGTTACTATAACCACTAAATTATGTACATTTATGTACTGTATTTCATTATAATATAAAAAAGAAACCAAAAATATTAAGCTTCAAATATGACAATTTTGTTCCGTTCAACTTGCATATGAATTTCAATTTTGATCGTTTGTTGTAAAGAAACGAAGCACAAAATACACACTTTCTGTTACACACAATATTGACAGATATATATAGAATGAAATTAAATTGTCGAGCGTACCAAATATATTTTTGGCACCGAGTGGTAAACGTAAAATTCCAAAATCCCCAAATAGGAATCGTGGCAGCTAATTGGTTAATACTGGCCGGTTTCTCCCGATGGTCGAACTATCCCGGACTTACCCTACTTAATACCAATTGTTATTGTCGTTATCATATACTTATTATAAATAGTTCTTATTTATTTCAATAATAGTAATTTATAAGTCTGGATACAGTTTTAGATACGTTGTTTGTATCAATCGAAAAGAGTAGAATTCTCTTCACCAATATTTTTCCTTATTCTCTGCATAGATACTAAATTAGTAAATGAAATGAATAATTGATTTATGATTTTGTAAATAGAATTCCTTACTCTGATAGAAAATATTACGATATTTACATAAATTCATTGCAGTTCCGACCTAGTTTCGGTTACAACACTCTGTTCGTTGTTAATGAATTGCAACCAGCGATGCAAAACGACGCCTCAAAATCAACACACCCTATGAATAAACCTGTTAGCAAACCAGCCGAAATCGAGGGAGTTTTTGACACTGTTACTTATGGAAAAGGTAAGCAATTATAAAACTTTAATAATTTGTGTGCAATCTACTATTGGGTTTCGAGCAATATTCAAATAATTTCAAGTGGATGTTCAACTGAGAAGTAAGATAATGTAGATTTATATTGAATATTTTACCATAAAAATGGTTTCAATATTCGTTACTTTTTTCAATTAACTGTTCGAATCGCCAGTCTAAAATTAATTGAATAATATTTCGAATAACTACAATTTATACGAATATTTCAATATAGACTATTTTTTTAGTCAAATAATAAATAACAACCATAGAATAACTGTATATTCATTAATAATGAGTATCTTTCAGTATTTCGGATAAATAATAATTCATTCGCAAATATTCGCAAATACTCGAAGAATGAGTTGTTTGTCACATGATATATTTATATCGTAAATACAATTTATCATTGCACGTTTAATTATTCTTCTAACTTATTTTCCATGGAATTAATAATAGCTATATGTGAATTGCTGTAAATGTGGAATCACGTATTGCAAAAATTAACAATGTATTCTCATGTTCTTAATAAATAGTTTTGTGAAACTGCTCATAAAACCACAAAAGGAAAAAAGACTACGTGATCATTACACTACGAAATAATATCTTGTAATTAATAACAAACATTTTCGTAGGGTCTAGCGTAATACGAATGATACAAAGTTCATTAAAACCAGATATCTTTACAAAAGCTATATACAAGTATTTGCTTAAACATCAATTCAGCACTGCGATTCCGGATGATCTTTGGAAAGCTTTCGATGATGTAATCACAGAAGTAAATGGTCTAGATAATTGGAACATATCTATGAATACGTTAATGAATGGTTGGACTAATAGCAAGGGATATCCAGTTGTCTCTGTGAAGAAGGACGGGAATTATATAGTTTTGACTCAGGTATTTTTTAACAATTAATAACTAATTAAAACATATGTGCAAAATGACACTTTAAATATTATTAGGGGTCAAAATATTTTTTATGCAAAGGAAATTGTTACGATAGATTAGAAGAAAATTAAATACACATATTTTTAAAACATCTAATAATTTTTAAACAAATCTATTACGTGTTATAACTTCAAAATTTGTATTCATTACAAGTTCCATGCACCATTCCACCATTAAATTCATACAATAAAGCGTTCGTTAACACATCTTAAGCGGGTGTTCTCTCGTCAAACTCTCACCACATAGCGGGCGATTTTCTGCAATTCGCGCGCAAAATTACTTGCGCGTAAAATAGCTATAACTTTTGAACTACGGGTTGTTTTTTAATCAAATTTTCACTTTCTTCTTAAAAATTAATTTCTTTATTCGCTTTATAAAAATAAAGATACCTTCTCAAAAATCGAAAATTTAAACAATTCTTCGTCATCACATTCTATTCTATCGTGATCCATTTTTAGGAATTTACTGTAAAAAAAAGTAAAGTTATTGTAAAAAAGTCGTTTTGTCACCAAAAAAGCCATCGATAATTCGTCGACAACGAGTTTTGTCGTCCCCCGCGCTTTAATAACAATATACACAAAACGATTTCAGTCGTTTCCCGCTTAAGATGTGTTAAGAATCGATTTTAAAAAAATTATGTAATAATATAGCATCAATAAGTAATGTAGCAAATACAATTGTTTTAACCTTTTATAGCCCGAATTTTTTTTGCTTATTGGAAAAAAAATTACGATTGATTACAGTTTTTCGCTTTCATTTAAAAATGTTTAAACTAATAATTGTTATAGATGGATCGTGGTGTCGCTACAGTAATACAGTAATCAAATTTAATAGTGCAGTGATAACTAACCAAAATGAATTTTTTCAAATATAGACACATCAGTTTGTAGCTTTTAAGTCACACGGTTCCATAGAGGGTTAACTGTTTCATTGGGTGTCCGTACTGAATGTAAAAATAAAAATTCACATTGTTAGGATAACGGACTGACACAAGTTTATGATACGGACACGCCAGCTGCTATTTTTGAGGACTTGTTAATTTTACCGTTTTTGCATGCTAGTAATTTAATAACCAGGAGAACCGCCGAAACCTTAGTTACTACCTGAGCCTTCGGCCTCTCTGTTCAATAGCAATTGACGTATCATAATCTTTACCCCTCGGACTACGGACTCGACCAACACATGGCCGCCATCTTTGACTTTACTCGATTTATCGAAATATTTCCACCACCCAAGGACTGTTTGTAGAAAACGCCCCAACTACAGAAACGCACACAGATTGTGTTGAGCGTGCTGTCGACGCTCGGACCCTAATCAGAATTAACGGTCTCGGGCCTCGTTGAGAAGAATTTTCGTGAGAACTTCGTCGTGGTCTCGAAGTCTCCTGTTTGTTGAATGTTGTGGTCAATCGTGATTTTCGTGTGCTCGTGATGTTCGTATACTTCGATTGAATGTGTTCTCGTGATGTTTGATGAGTTCTCGTGTTGTTGATCTGATGAGTTCTTGTGATTGAATGTCTTCTGATGTGTTCTTGTGATGTTTTCGGATGCTGATTCAGTTCTGCTTTCCCGATTGAGACGTCGTCTCTGACGACGCTTCGGGAAGGGCGAGTTTTCGGGGGTTGAGACACGCGGATTGGCCAACGTCATTTTGCGGAAAAAGCGAAGGAGGTGGTCGTAGTGTTAATTGGAAGAAAAAATGCGTGGAAGGAGGTGACCACCACTTGCCTGTCGGACACTCGCAGGTAGCGAAGCTATCTACGAGTGCCACGTGCACGAATATCCGGGTGTCTCAGACCCTAGACGCGGCAGGCAATAAACTTGCGAAGCGCTTCAATCTTGAACAAACATGTTTTGAAGTTAGGGCTTGAAAGATCTAACGGTACGTCTCTGGCACCCAGATGTAGCGATGGGCTACGAAAAACTATTCTTTCGCGACTAACTCTATGGTGATTGATGGCTTCGCAAATTGCCTGCTGTCTTGAACCATTTCCGAATTTCCAATACGTAGCGGTATGATGATTACCAGGAAATTCCGAAACCGTTGAGGGTCGCATGAAGGCCCACGAATGTCCCCTTGCCGCGAGTTGCGCGTCGCAACAGATTGGACAAGACAATTTTCCCCCTACAAAATTAGCTTCAAGGACACACCTCTGGACGGACAGAATTTAGATATAAGGACACATATACATTAGTTAAGATATACATTTGGACAATTACATTCGGACAGATACATTCGTTAAGGACATTCATTCTCATTCTTGGACATTGGACTGTTATAGCTGCTGTTTGTGCGTCGCAGCGCCGACCGTGATTGGCGACGAGTAAACGACGCGGTGTAATCCAATCGAATTGTTGAATCCCCTTCGTATGTGTTTTTAAGTGGACTGTATCTCAGGTTTTGTTTCCTTGTCGATATACAAGTATCTATATGTGCAACGGTGTTTCGCGTTGTCTTGTGTCGAATCTACAGGGGGTAAGACCAAAATGTCTTACCCTGTAGTCTATAGCCAAATGTATCGAAATGTCTAAGTATGTCTAAGAATATGTAAGACCGAAATGTCTTACCAACGAAATGTGTCCTATCAATGTATACTAGTCTAAAAAATGCCTATCAAAGTCTACGAATGTCTCTCGGTGCGCGTTTTGCACCTCGCTATATAGACACAGTTCCTCCCTTCCAGTACGCCCTTGGCGTGCTATTCTCTGGAAGGGGAACTGTGTCCATCTTCCGGGGTAGGTAGGCCGCGAGTTGGCAACAAGACCGTTTTCTAGTCGCCACGTGGTCCTCCAGGTCGGCGAAACAGTTCCGGCCGCGCCAACCTACCCCCTTGGTATTTCCCGGTTTATGACATGGCACCGCTACTTGGGCCCAAAACTTGCACGTGCCATCGATAGTCTGCAAGCCAGATGGCACCCAAGAATTAGCTGTCTCTAGCCTACCATGTCATAAACCGTGATGGTTTGCTTTAGGCTGCTTGCTAATTTATTCGGAGCCGTTTAGGACCGAACAGCTGCTAATTGTGTTGTACACTTATATATAGAAATAAAGTACTGTTATTGTTTGGCAAATTGTCTTTTGCTACATACACGGCTCCACGAACTTTGTGGGAGCTAAACACACATAATTTCACGTATTCATAAATAGCCCAAAAACAATATTTGCAATTCATTTTTTAGCAGGAAAAAACTCTGATTTTGACGAAAAAATGTTTCCTTTTGCATTTGCGCTGATATAAAAAAATAACATTCCAAAACAATTAACTATTTCAGAAAAGCTTCTTCACCTATCAAGACATCGACGATTTCTGGGTACCAATATCGCTAACATCCGCTTCTGAAAAAAACTTTATGAACACCTGGACAAACATTTGGCTAGGAGGGTACCCTATAAGAATTCCCCTTGCCAATCCAGACGAATGGTTCATCGTGAATATTCAACAGACCGGTTACTACCGAGTGAATTACGACACCGAATCCTGGTCGCGCTTGATTCAGGCGCTGAAGGATAATCATCGAGTGATACACGTGTCCAATCGGGCTCAGATTGTTGACGATCTTTTGAATCTGGCTCGTGCCGGTTACGTTGACTATCAGTATGCGTTAGTCGGGACTCAGTATCTGCAAAAAGAAGATAACTACCTGCCATGGAAGGCGTTTTTCAATGGAATGAATTTCATTCTGCAGCGTTACGAAGGCCAGGAGGGAAAAGCTTTGATTGAGAAATTCATTCTACAGTTGACGACCGATTTGTACAAGAAACTCGATTTCAAAGACGAAAACAACGAAGATCACTTGGATCAGTTGAACAGAGAGTTAATCCTGACCTGGATGTGTAGACTTAACCACAACGAATGTGTGACCAGAGCTATTAAGCTGTTCGCCGACTGGCGTAATGTAGATATAAACAAGTAAGATTTTTATTGCATTTTATTATTATGTTTAAATAATATACATCAGAATATCGATTATTCGTAAAAGCTCGGGGATAACTCGGGAATGAGAAGAAATCGGTAAAAACATATCAATTATTGATTAACAAAATAAAACATTTAGAAAAAGAAATAAAATTATACATGGTATTGAACACAAGTTTTTATGCAAATTGAGTAATACAAGAGTACGATTCCGAAGTAAAAAATTTCTATTATCGTGTAAGAATTATCAATCAGCAAGGAATTCTGGGTAATCGATATTTGGATAATCGACGTTTACTGTAAAAGAATTTTTATACTTTTACTCTTTATTCCTTTAACTTCCTCTTCATTCGTTCTTTTACTTATCCTTTTTATTTTGGTCTTTAAATTTTTAATAGAAAAGAAAAGAAAAAAAGAGAAAAATTTTTACTACAGTAAAGACTCGCTAAATGTTCAAAGGGATCTACACGCTAAGTGTTCGCGGGTTATCCCCACCACTTCCCCTCTCAAGCAAGCATGGGAGAAATATGACACCGCAAGGCTTTCCTTTGAAGATCTCTATCGTATTCGTATCGGTGAGATAACACTAATACAGCGATCAAACTTTTTTATTTTTCATTTCTTTTTTATGACAATTTCATTAACATATCGATGAGTTTTTCCTGATTAAAATAAGACCAAACACAAAATTGTTACGATATTTTTAATTAACCCGAAATAATCTTGAAGTAATTTACTTTCTGTGAATAGAAAGAAACAGCGAGGAAAGAGGAACATTTACAAGCCTAATCATCGTAACCAATTGTCACAACAATATCGTGTTTGGTCTCATTTTAATCAGCAAGATTTCACCGATATATTTGTGAAATTTTTACAAAAAAAAAATAAAAAATAAAAAAGTTTGTTCGATGCATTAGTATTGCCTCACCGATATGTAAGCATTTAATCTTTACGACCGCCTCGACTCTTAGTCCCTCTTTCTTCTTCGTCAAACTGTCTTTTTCTACGTTCGTCGACGTCGGCGAGATACAAACGGTTTGCAGAAGCGAGTCTCCTGTCCGCTAAATGTTCCTCGCTGGTCCAAAATTCCGAACGCTTATCGAGTCTTAACAGTATATAATAATCTTTTTTGCACCAAATAATATCAATTCGGAAAAATTTTTCAGTTGCATTATAATTTTGTCTAACTCATAACTTATTAACATAGTTAAATGATTCTTAAGTAAAATAAATTGTAGAACAAATTAATTAAAACTGAACGCTTAATTACTTCGCTAGAAAGAAGAAAACCTTATTTCATTCTTAATGTATTTTTTTTAGAACTTCACCAAATGCAAGACCAGCTGTTTATTGCACAGCTATAAAGAATGGAACTAAGGAGGATTGGGAGTTCTTATGGTATCAATATTTAAAAACAAACTTTGCTTCGGAGAAAAAGATCATGTTGGATGCTCTTGGTTGTTCAATGGACAAAGATATACTGAACTCGTAAGTTTGAAATACTACCATTTTGTTTAACACGTTAAACGCCACACCGATTTTGGTCGACTTTCCGTTAGGCTGTGTGGTGCCATACTAATATAAAAGCATTCGGTCGCAAAATAGTTAGGAATTTAAGAAGAAAAATGTAGAGGCCTGCAAAGTTTAACCCTTTGCCCTATAACCACGAGTCACACGCGTGGCGCCGATTCTGGTTAAAATACAATAAAGAGACACAATATTTATGATAAAGTACAATTTTAGCTTTAACTGTAATTTAAATTTACAAGATTGAAAATTAGCAAATACAAAATACATGTAATATTTCAATAATTTGCGTTTGACGGAGTGTTAAAGACGTGAATAACTATTGCTAATATGCATAAAGAAATGCTAAACCAAGGGGTTAGAACCTATTAACGAATTATAAGGTATTATTTTTTGAAATTGATACTGTCAATTCTCAGAAACCAACCACGCCTAAACGAAAATTTCAGCGTCGATTCGCAACGACCGGCGTGGCGCTCAACGTGTTAAGGACCAATATTGGGTAGAATATGTCTGATATATCAATGATACAGCATATATTTAAGAGATATATAATTTTTTTTTATATGCATATACGTGTATATGTATATGTATTATACATAAATTGTGTAAATTCGAGAATCTACTGAATATTTATTTTTCTTTTTTTTTTCCACGAATCTTTAAGAACATAATATTTTCACGAAATTGGAATGAGCAACTGATGTCGCGATAATAAGAATTAATTCAGATGGTTTTTACTTTCGTTGAAAATTTTTATTTTCAAGCAAGTAATACTTACCGAAACCTTGCACTTTGAAAACGACATTTATTATGCAACAACCTAATACTAATTGTAATAGTTCGAAACATACTGTAATTTATAATTTCTCTATTTTATCGCAGGTACATTCAACACGCACTAGTTCGTAATTACACTTCTTACATCCGAAAGCAGGATGTTAGTGCCGTATTTGCTTCTATATACAATGCCGGAGGATTTGGAGTAAATGTGATACTAGACTTCCTAACAAAGAATTATGAAAAATTACACGAATAGTAAGTACATTGATGATAATAATATTATTATTATTAATAATAATGTGTAATAAAATTCGTTAAATTTGTAATAAAATTCTAATTAGCATAATAACAATAACAATAACAATAACAATAACAATAACAATGACAATGACAATGACAATGACAATGACAATGATAATAACAATAATAAAAGTAATCCGTATTCAGTCAAGTATGAAATCAGAATATTCAATACAATTGTTTCACTTTCAGTTATGGCAACTGGAATGGCGTCATAGAATTAATTTCTAAAATAGCATCTCGTCTCTCCACGGTAGAACAAATTTCGAAGGTACGTTAATCGTAATTATTATGTTACACGTCTCACGGTTCAAGTTTTGTTTTCAGTATTTTTTTTTTTTTCGTTTTTTGTATTCAGCTTTATCAATTTCAACTATATTTATAGACAAACTATTTTAAATAATGTTGCAGTTAAGACTATTAGTCATGGAAGATGTCCCAGAAAATGTAAAAGTTACGATCGATTTAGCGACTGAACTTGCTTCCGAAAACTTAAACTGGTACGGAAAGAATTCGAAGGCAATCAATGTTTGGATACGTGATGCAAGTCATAATGCGGGTCCTACTGTTGTTTCAAATTCCTTAAATATAATTTCTATGACAGTATTTTCGATAATAATGTACATGTTTAGTCAATGAGTACAGTATTATTCTAATTGATCCGTGAAAAAAGTATTACACTATTTTCGAATGAATGTTAATATTAAATAATTATGTACATTATATATTGTGAAAATCAAACCATTTTTACTAACAAAACTATCGCAAAATAAAATTATGTATATTATTTTGTAAGTATAATAGCAAGCTTTTTTCTTACGTTAATCGTAATTCGTTGTTTTTATGTAAGACACTTGAAATATATACAGTGGATTCAGGTTAATTGAAACACAATGGGACCAGACTAATTTGTCCCAATTAAGCGAATTTCAACGGACAAAATCTGAACAAGGTAAAAAATAAAGCCAAAAACGATTTATTGAAAAATACATGTAACATGCGATCTTGAATACAAATGTATTTAAATGTGAAAACAAAACAAGCAACGAGTAATAAAATTATATTAATAAGTAATTAAAAATAAGTAAATAAACTTCCAATCAGTATCTGTTCGGTCTCGTCGCCGAATAATCAACCGTCACAAACTCATTAACTCAGACCTAAAAATTAAATTAAACTTTCCCAATTAGCAAAAAATTAGCCTGCTGCTTAAAATATAGTTCATTATGTCACTGTACCGATCTTGACCTTTTGAGAGAAAATTTAAAATAGTCGTAGATCGTAAACCTTTAACTAAAACCAAAAAGACACTCTTCCGAACTCGCATTCTTATTTTTATACTTGCCAAAGGCGTGCAAACATGCACACATGAGTATTCGAGTACCCGGATACTCAAGACTCGGATATCCGTAAATCCGAGTAATAATAAGAGCCCTACTACGAATCGATCGTTACCTAAGCACCGATACAAATGATGCTAGTATTCACGGTTCACTACAATGGATGTCGACTATAGTTGGTGAGAGGAAAATAATATTAACCGATGAACTCTTCGTCACTCAATTTATTAACACATTGCGTACGGGTCACAAGATATCTCGTTTTTAGATAATCGAACGTTGCGGCCGGGTCACGAGATACATATCTCGTTTTTGTAAGAGTCGCCATTACCTGCGACGGGACGGCGCCAGTAGATGGGCCTCTTGAGCGGTGGTGCGAATGTATTTATGGTTGTGAGTGAGACTGATCCGGGTATGTTTGGAAAAGTGTGACCGTGGACGAATCTTGGGTGGTCGAAAGAATGTCAGCGAAGAGTGTCCGGGTTATGTCTAGCGTATGTTTGAAACCGAGAAACTGGGCCGTGGGAATGAAGTCTACGTGACCGCGTGATTGGAAGGGATGGATGCGAAGATTTTAAGTGCGAGTGAAAAAGGGATGTATGTGGAAAAAAGATAGAGCGATTGAGGGATGTGGATTTAAGCGAGTGAATGTTCGGGGCGCGAGAGATTTTGTGGCAAGAGTGCAGTAAGGAAAGAGAGTAGCGAGGAGAGACATCTATTGATTAAGAGTGTTATTATTATTGTTGAACTTCAGTTATTATTATTGTTATTGAATAAACCAAATAATTCCTACGCCACAGAGCTCGATTATTCTGACAAAGACTTCAGAAAGTGTTAGTGTCTTCCGTTCTTACGTTTTTCCGTTCTTCCGTGACTTCCGTTTCCTACCGTTTTATTACCGTCTCTCTCTCTTTTCCCCCTTACATTTTCATGTTTTTTTTCGAATCAAACGACGACGGAAGAAAAATCAACGGATACATTTATGCATATAGAACAAAGTATTTCAAATACAACAAATGATCTACGCATCGACCCACCATGTAGACTCTCTGGTAATATGAAACAGCATATACTGGAACCAATAACGAGTAAAGGCAAGAAGAAGCTCCCAACCAAACAATGTAAAGTTTGTTCGTCCGATGGAAAAAGGAACGAAACAAGATACTGTTGCAAATTGTGCCGAACAGCATTGCACAAAGGAGCTTTACCAGATATCACACTCTAAAGTATTATTCAAGTTTGTGGAATAAATAATAGTTAAAATGTAAAAAAATCTTATACAATAAATAGACGTATAAACTATATATATAGTAATATTTAAGAATAATTTATGTTGTAACACAGGTGGTTGGGCAAACGTAATTACTCTCAATTGTAATTATTGTGATGAGGCGTCCGGGTGGTCCCCTGTTCTCTCCTCTCTAGAAGGCGATCGGCGGATAATCCTGCCGTTCTCTCCATTCCGTTAGAAGGAACACGGGTGTTTCTCTCTAGACATTTTCAGGCGTCCGGGCAACGTCCTGTACTCTCCTCTCCAGGAGGCGACCGGCGGATAATCCTGCCGTTCTCTCCTCCAGAGAGTGACCCAGGTACGAGTCCTCGTACTCTCCTGCGCTGCCAAGGCGTCCGAAAGCTAGGCTTCGTACTCTCCTTCTCTAATGGCCGACCGTGGATTTACCTCGTTCTCTCCCAGAAGAGTGCAGCAAAAATGCCATTCGCGGGCTGCCGCGACAGCGGTATTTATATTTCATCGTTACTAATGAAGCGAGCCTAATCAACAGATCTCGTTGCTAAGCGGCTGGCTCGCGGACCACGCTCTAGATTATACTAGAATGTTCGCGATTACTCGATTACGCTTTTTCTAGACAATTGTTAAATGTCGTTGCTATCGAAGCGCGACTCGTCAACAGGTCGCGTTGCTACGCGGCTCTCTCACGGACAGCGATCTAAATTGTACGAGAATGTTCGCGATTCTTCGATCGGGTTCTTCCTGGATGATTGTTACAATGTCAATATAACACCAAATACAAATTAGAAATGTACGTATCCGCTTTCTATTGCTTGCCAAGCATGCTTCTGAAGCTTTCGAAAATGTGCGGGCTTTGCGCGCGTGTTGAACGCGCAGAGCGCCGTACGCAATGTGTTAATATAAAAAGGGAACGAGATAATAATGGACAGCAAGTGTCAACGGTGGTTCGCGAACGAATCATTCCGAGGGCAAAAATGTCAGCCCTTAAAAATGCAAATAGTTAGAGGAGCAGAGGAAAGCTAGAAACATGGAAAAACTGAGAGTAAGTAGAGAAGAGTGGGAATACCAAATTTGCAGGGCCTAGTTAGCACTTGTAACCGAAGAGTAACCAGGCACTAGCAAAACCATGAAGAAGACATTAACGATCGGAAACACTAGAGAAATCCTAAAGGAAAATATTGCGGGAATGGTGAGCCTGGAGTGAACATTTAGTCTGGAACGATAGATGTGTGAATGAAGAGTATTTGGGACCGAGTGATAGAGGTGCGAAAGGAAAATGTTTGAAACGATACAATAGATGTGAGAATGAAGAGTGTTTGGGGACAGTACGATAGTGTTTGGACCGACTGATCGAGATCACCGTGTGACTGAAGATTTTCTAAGAATGCATGGGCAGAGTGAAAGAGATTGAGGAATGAAAAGAGAATGTTTGAATATAATATGGTTGAGGAAAATACGCGTTCGAGGCAGTTGAGTATTGAGATTGAAGTATTGAGAGTTTGAGAGTTAGTCTGAAAGAGAGTCGAGAGAATCGAGAGAGTGCGAGACCTTGGAGTTAAACATATAGAATTAGATAGTATAGCCGATGTAAGAGTGCAGTATTTAGTATCAAAGACATTTTATATTTTACATCGAGAGTTCAATTAGAGTATTTTACCCGTTTTAACCGTGGAAAGTTCATTAAAGCAAAGAAGAGCATGCGAAGAGTTGGCATTAGAAACAAGGAAATGTGTACAGTAATGCATTAATAATATAAATGTATCACTGTTTTATATTAATATGTTCATAGTACACAACACACCGAAGAATATAAAAATCGATGCAACTTTATTATATTGGCACCGAAATACAATGTTATTATACAACATGTTAGTTACAATCTCGTAGTTTTTCTACATAGTAACGGTCTTGTTCTACGAACAAGAACTGCGACAGTAGGACCTGTCAATTAGTGTTTCCTCGTTTGATCTAAAAATTATATGAACGGTGAAAAATAGAATAGAGTCAACCATCTTTCCTGAAAGTAACTTTCAAATAGTTGGAATGCATATTGTATCTTATAAAAATTGAACATTAAAGTAGGAAATCTATAATAAATATTTTGCGCACATACGAATAACTTTTCTCTACACTCTTTTATTTTTCATACAATGATTCAAACATTTTTCTCATCAATAATTCTAATCAATAATCCTATTTGTAGTTACAGGAATTAGAAATTTCAAATGACCTACGTTCAACTTAACGTCCGCAATAGAAAACTCTTTCACATTACGAAACTAATTGCAAACAATTTCCCAGAAGTTGATGCATTAAAATAAATCACACTGATTCTGTCATAATTGAAGAAAAATTGAAACGGCTGCAACTGCTTCGAATTCATAAATAATAACAAAAACATACATTTACGATACGAAATTAATCACACGAAATTTCTTAAACTTTGTTCATGATAAATTATAAATTACACTAACACTTCGTTTCAAACGAGCTACACCAGACCGCTATTCGAGATCCATTTGGGAATTTATGAAAGAAACAATCCGAAATGTCTATTAAATAATTTAAAGTGTATATTTAAAGTGCACAAACTGCACGGAATGGTTGAACATAGATTGGCGGGAATCGATCTATCCTAAATATCTAAATATTCCATTGTACACACATTAATGCTCAACGCGTATTTACAAAAACATACAAAAACACTTAATATTTCTTTGATAAACTTCGAATATGGGTCGCTTTTTGTGCGGTCTACGTTTAATTAGAACGAGTACGCGAGGTTGCTCGCGCGAGTATGATGTTCTCCAACGATCGAACAATGAATGCGACGCTTTGACGCATCGAATTAGAATTTTTATTCCAGGACAAAAATTGCCTCCATGAACGTCGATGATTAGGTACTACATTCACTTCATTTTAACGTTACGCAGTATTTCGTTCTAACCAATGCTGAATCGTAACGTGATTAGCTTCCATCCATCGCACGTTGGCTTCAGATTGTTCTATCGATTGTTGCATCGATCTTGTTGCACTTCCAAACTCTCCTATATGCTCGCTGGTAAATTCCAACAGCTGGATATGGAGAAAAATATATTTGTTTAAAAAAAAAAAAAAAGAAAATTGAAATATGGTTAATACACGATTCTATTGAATTTTTTTGCAATACAGAAGTAATGTTTTGTTCTATACATACGTCTTTAAGGTCGTACTTGGTGTTGATACCTCTCGTGGCTGATTTTACTATACTGTTCATTGTCAACAATGATGTTCCGAAGCTAAAATAGAGGAGAATAAAAAAATAATTATAATTAGAATCTGTCTGTAACTTAATGTTTCAAGATTATCAAACAAACATGGTAAAATGTTTGTTTCGCGCATGGAAAAAGGAAACGAATAATCATTTTTATAAAAATAGATATTTAGAGGAATGTACGATTTTCTGTTTCAAGGCTCGATGTAAACAATTTGTTGTTAAAACTAATCGTTAAAGATAATGCACCGTAATTTAAAAAATAAAAAAATGCTTGCGAGTATGAAGATACGAAAATAAAGAAAAAATGTAAAAGTACGAATATTTCATTACACATTAAATTAACATAATTAAGGAATAAATAAATTTGTACCGATAAAAAAATAATTATTTCATGGAGGTGATTTTACATAAAATACACCACAACAGATATAGAATTCCTTACCGATTTTAATAATTGACTACAACAATTTTCTTTTCCTCTCTGTTCAATGTTTTTGTTTATTTTTTAATAAAAAATTTATTTCGGTGCTATATTTATCAGTTAATATTTTCTTGCTTTTTTTATTTTTTAAAGTTTTAACGTTGCATCAACTACACACAGTGGTTATTAATGACAATGCTATGGATTTAAAAATATAATACTAGGAAGAATTAAATTTTCTTATAAAATTTTTTGTTATTTTTTCTAAATTCTCTGTCGTTTTCTTGGACTGTAAAAGCATAAAACAATCAAACAGAATATAACAAATAACTTACTATTCTCGAAGGCGTGCCCATTTATTTCTGAGGAAGTTAAACGCCAGAGGCTGTCCAATAGGATTCCTGGCAACGGAGTTAAGAACACGGCTGGCATCTTGCTTTCTAATTCCTGAATTTTCTGTGATCGTCCAGTCCAAATAGCGACTTAAAAGCCATGTTTCTCTGGTGCAGCCGAGAGCATGCAGAAGTAAATCCTTCTCGGAACCAACATTGGTTTTCAAATAACTTTGCCAAGCAAAGTCCCATTCGACTTGTCCACCAACTCGAATGGCAGTACAGTAGACGACCATCTTCAAATTTGGAGAGATTCTAAAGACATTCAAAAGTTTTATTGATCAATTATGTTGAATTATTTCCATTTTCTACAATTCACTATTAACACAATAATAACAATATGTAGGAATAGTAGTATATAATTGAAACGTTTTTGCAGTGGTTGATTTAAACTCTATATATGTATATCTATGTTTCTGACTATATCTCAATCTATATCTCTGGTATATCTCTCTAAAACTATGTTTCGTTGGCTCTTTTATATTATTTTCCGACTAAAGGCCGAACCAATAGGAAACGTGGTTCCATCGTATTGGTGCGGCCGAAAACTTAAGACCTAGGTTTTATCAGGGGTCTCTTTCTCTCCCCCCCCCCTCTCTCACTCACACACACACACACATTTTCCACCTACAAATATTAAATTAATATAAAAAAATGTATGATTTTTCTATTAAACATCGTTATTAATAATGTTAGCACATTTTATTAAGAGCACTCGAATTAGACTTCTATTCATTGTTCGCTTTGTTTCGCTGTTTGCCATTTTATTTTAAAACGGTTCACCATATATCAATCATGTTCAATCAAGCTAGCTTCGAGTTTTATATTCATATACAAAAAGCGTCATTTTATATTAACCCCTTGCGCTATTACTTTTTCAGTAGCTACACATATTATCAATAGCTATTCACTGCTTTTACACCGTGTCAGATTCAAAACACTGAAATATTATACGCAATTTGTATTTGCTAATTCTCAGTCTTATAGATTGAAATTACAGTTAAGGATGAAATTAAACTTTATCGCAAATATAGCGTGCCTTTGTAGTGTTTGGAAAATAATCTGTGCCACGACTGTGACTCCTTGTAAGCCAAGGGGTTAATTTTAATTATATAATAATATAAAATTGAACATTTCATGTGCAACAACCTAATATATGGTGCGATATCCTTGGTGACATCATTATTGAACAGTTTTCTATGGATAGCACTATTATTTGTATTATATTTACTATTATATTTACTACTCTTCAAATACCCTGTGCAATATATAGTGTAGGGTGTTAGAAATAAGGAATGCGTA
>SMSQ01020300.1:0-15264 GCA_019453375.1 Ctenoplectra terminalis | reverse complement strand
TTTGACATGATTCGGCGTGTATACGTAGGTTGGTCATCCAACAACATCGCTGTCAATGTAAAACTAGTTAGCGTTGTTTACACATACTCTTTTACGGACAGACGACATTTATATATTTTTTATCCAGCGCAACATTTGTCACGCGGTACAAGGATAATATTTTACTTGTGCGATAAAACACAGAGGAAGTTTCTGCGACACCGCGCAACACTAGGTACTAGAATTCACTGTTCCACTTGTTGCAGTTTTGAAATAACTTTCTTTCCGTAGAATGCGGAAGCGTAACTCAATTCACCAACAAACAGCTGCGCTTCGAAGTATCAAATCAAGAATTGTAGCGCCGTCTGTCACCGGATAACTTTCTAATTTATAACGGATCAACGGTGTTCGCTCCTTCATCGTGTTCGACTTCGCGTTCGGCCGTGTCCAGGCACCAATATAGATGGTATTAATAAGTTTCCGCGCGTTCAAACATGCATGCGTTGATAAAATTTGCACGGATACGCGTCAACGACGACCGGAACGATTAAATCGCGACCGTTCATCGGACGAGCTTCCCAGGATTAAAGTTATTTACGGTTAGTTTTATTATTTTAATCGCTTTTATTTACTTTTATTTTATTAGTTTCATTACGAGATTAAACTTGTCGCAAATGATTAAAATTCATTTGATTCGTTTGATCTATTACTTTCGGAAAAGTGTAAACTGTTAGGTAAATAAATTGTGTATTTTTATTATACAACAGTGATAATTATATACTTTATGAAACATTGTTATAAAAATATTTATTGCCACACTTGAGATGTGAAATTTTCGACGAGACGTTTATAGCTGAAGAACGCTTATGATTTTTAGATGTTTATAATTTAATACGGTAAAAGTATGTTATTTAAATTTGTGCGAGTTTATATATTGTTTCTTGATATTACAATTTATTAATAAAAGAATTTGCAAACGCATGAATTTACGTCAGCCATCGCGAATGTGTTGAAGAAAAAAATACTTAAATTAATGCTTTCAGGAAATTCTTTCTATTTTGTACAGAAAAAGCTGATTCACGAATTTTGTATTTCTAATTTCTATAAAATGAATTTCTTATAATTATATATTTGTTATTTCACGAATGGAGTATTTTTTTTGTTTTGTTTCTCATTTATATTTTATTTTTACGTTGCAGTAATAAATGAATTTAACGGTAAATAAATGAATTTAATTGAATAACTGACTAAGTTATCCTTATTCTGATTTTTTTCTTTTATTTACACGGTTTTTCATTAAAAATAACCATGATTTCGATTTACACGACATTCCGAAGAACCGATCTTCCGTGTAAAACGAAGCATAGATATATTTTAACACTAGATTTATGGAACCCGTCAATTTGACGGACTTCATATTTCATGCTTAAATGTAACAAATATTTGTACGGAAAATATACACTAAAATTCCAATTTAATGTAAGAAATGTACCAAATAAATTTGTGTTAATAAAACTTTCTGCGTTTTAAATAAAACGAACTAATATTATTACAAAAAAAAACTGCATTTTAACCCTTTCGATACATTAGCCTTCCTTCTGAAAATGCTTCCACGATGTCTGAATAATCCAACAAAAAGAAAGAAAAAAAAAGAAAATAGTTTAATAATATAACTTGGTTTAAAAAATATTTCCCGGATATACACAGAGACCAATATTACAAATTCTACAACAATAATGCGTTTGAAGATAACAGATACGCTTTGCTTCACCAAAATTCTAAATCAATGCGAAACTTCAACGAATCTATATACGTTTTTTTATAAACATTTACAAATATAAAAATTGTACGAATACTTATTGCTTTCATATTTCTGTCGATTTTTCGCTTTCCCTTGTTAATTTTGTAATTTATTCAAACAATTTTTTGTTTCATTATATCTGTTGTAAAAATTTTCAGGAATACGTATAAATTCATTGTTTGTAAAAAACTAGTTAATAAACTACAATTTCACAAACTTTTATTCCAAATTGAGCAGTGAACGAATACTTTCTACACCCACTGTACATCGGAAATATTATACACGGATTACATACACGGATCGGAAATATACACTGATCATCAGACAACAGGTGACTATAATCACCATTGATATACACTGAACATCAAACATCGACCATAATCACCGCAAATATCGAAAGGGTTAACGCACCCCTTGGAATGATCCAACTAGTGTCCCTAAACCTAACATTAACCCTTTCGCTACGAAGAGCGTACGTATACGCCTTTAAAAATTAAATAGTCATCTGATGAAAGCGTGCATAGACACTTTCTGCACCATAGAATTATTTATATTCTCATTTACGTATGTTCTGCCATCAATCATTAACCCCTTGGCTTACCATTTCATCAATCTTCATGCATATTAGCAATAGTTATTCACGTTTTTGACACTCAGTCAAACGCGAAGTATCGAAACATTACATGTATTTTGTATTTGCTAATTTTCAATCTTGTAAATTTAAATTTGTTTAAAATTTAAATTTAATTAGAAAATATATTAGAAAGTAAACAGATTTAAATTACAATAAAGTTAAAATTGAACTTTATCGTGAATATCGTGTCTTTTTATCGTATTTTAACCAGAATCGGCGCCACGAGTGTGACTCGTGGTTATAGGGCAAAGAGTTAACCCTTTCGCTACGGTGCCCTCAGAATTGAAAGAGCTCTTGGTATACCAATCGATACAGTTTTTCTCGATATAAAAAAATATACATAGCAAAATTTAATTATATTGTTTAATGAATAATAGCAGGAATGAATGCACACTTTTATCAGGTGATTACTTCATTTTTAAAGGCGTATATACAGGGTGGAGCATTTTAAACAGGTTATCTGAATTACTCGCTTGTTTTTGAAGATAGGCGAAAATGCATTAGACCAAACTTACTTGGTATCGGGGGGCTCATAATCTGGTCATAATCGATGTTAACACTAGACCTACCGAACGAGTCAAAATGACTTGTTCATAATTTCTTATAAAAATTTTAGAAATTTACAATAATTAATTTTTTAGGATTTACGACAATTTTTTTGTAAAAAATATGCATAAAGAATTGTTACCCTTATTATAGATATTTTCTTTGGTATATATTTTCTTTTGGTATATTATTGATATTTCTTTGGTACAAATAACTCTACTTTAATCGTGGGTAGTTCTAGTGTTAAGCGAGCTCAAGGGAAAAGGAGCGCGAGACCCAATCCATTTTCGTCCAGATGTCTCGTCTTTTTGACCGTCTCGCCTAATTTACCGAGATTTCTCGTCGAATTGGCTCGAACGAGGATCAACTGCGGTACACAAATCGAAGAAGCGGACCAAAAAAAAGAAAACTTGGACGGTACTCGGCTCATAATTTGTTCACGGTTATTTTTAGACGAGTCTCGATCTCTTCGCGTCGACACGAAGAATGACTCCTCGGCGCCAGTGGCACTGTCAGTTGTAACAGTGACAACGAGAGGCCGACCGTTCGACGGTGAAACGAAAATAAATCCCTCGATGGGCTGCGAAGTCGAGAGCCGTGGATTGCCGTGGAATCTCGGGACACGTGTGCAAACATCGCGACGAAGCTCGTTATTGTTCGCCAGCGTGAATTCCCGCGGTTTTATTCATCGACGATTTCGTGGACAACGCCGCCTTTATCCTCCTGCCGAGGATTTCCCATCGCGACCGCTCGAAACGATTTCTGCGAATGGTCACAGCTTGCGGCGAAGCTTGCCATACTTGGAACGATCGTTGCGAATCAAGAGGATAGAAGCTTCAGCTTCGTTCGAAACGATTCGCGTCGAACAACAGAAGAATTACACTAGGAATTAATCTTTAACCGGTCAGCTGTGTTTGACGATTATATCCGTCGCGGAGAAATGGCAGTATTTTCTGTCACAACGACTATATCCGTGATGCGTAAAATTTAGTTACCATTTCCTATTTAAATTGTAATTTTGGCGAAAAGTAAAATATATTCGTAAATTTCAATATGTTTAGAATCTTTGGACGTCAGAACGAAATTATTGTCGTTAGGAATTTTTAGTGGGATGGAACGACTGTACACACAGTATTTATTGTACACACATTGTAACCTACATAACCTTTATTGTACGTGTGAATGCGATAGTAATACTTTTTAGGACGACCGCCGAGCGAAGCCAGCCGAAAAACAAAAAAACGCGTACCCGACTGCGCATGTCCCATTCATGCCAAATCCAACACTTAATTGTTGCATATACCAACAGAAATAAAACATACAAATAAAAAAGTGTAAATAATTTGAGATGGATTCATGCATCCCCGTATGGGGCTGGATTCTCGCGACACACATAGGTGCGCGCTCTGAAAAGAGTTCGCCACAGCTAACTGGTTAACACGTTCCGTGCCACGTGGGGCGCATACGCCCCACACTGAACTTTCCGTTGAAGCCATTTGGAATCTTCATTGTGAAACGAAGAACTTTGTAAACTGTACACCCTTTTCTTGATAATTACAGTCTTTGTATTTTTGTACAGATTGTAAAGCGTACGTTAAACGCAAAATTATCTAATCAGTCTGAATGAAAAGTGTCCAAAACATTAGAGTGGCACGGAACGTGCTAACGATTTGAGTGTCAAGGAGCGATTTTGCGCTTCTTCTGTTTCGCTCGAAAAGTGCGACAACTCGGTTTCTGTCGATACGCGACTTTACGGCTACAAAATGTTTAATAATATTTTTATATTATTTAAATAAATATCATACATCGAAAACTTATAAATAATCATTTGAAACTCATACATTTGTAATACTGCTTCGAAAAATAAATAATTTCTAACAAAAATGTTGTTCTTGCAATACTGAAAATTTTTCGCATATTTAATGAAAACAACTACAACCTGGTGAGAATCATATATAAAAAGCTAGCGTTCGATAAGGGTTATTTTTTAACATATTAACCGCTTGCCATAATAAAAGAAAAGATTTACTACAGCTGCCATCTTTTCTATAATATTTTTAATTTGTAAAGTGTACGTATGTTCTTTAAAGCGGTGGAAATCTAGAAACTAGCTTTAATTTATTTCTTCTAAATTGGACATGTACAACTTTCAACGAATTGATTTATACGTACATTTAAAAAAATTTATTCTGTTTTCTTATTACTGTGCTATTCTAGAGCAATTAAATAGACTATTTATAAGAATCCTTAATTCTTATTTCTCGCGTCACAGTGAGAAACTCTGTAATTAACTGGCATTTTCCTCATGGGTAAACAAAAGACCGGTTATAAAGAGTTAATACTATTTTTAGAAGTACATCTAATAAAGAAATTGAGCGATTAAATTAAAATATTTATCACGCGATCGATCACTCCTATAATTAGTCCAAGTATTCGAACAGCTATTTATTTCTCTTTAAATATACATAATATTCCAAGTTGTTATTATCTATGATAGTTAGCAAATAAGCTTTTATATCCGCTCTGTGATCAGCAAGCTATAAATCATGAATTGCTGTTTAATATGGCTCATTACGTATATCATTACGAGCACCAATAATTATTAATTAAAATAACATTAGCGATCCAACTAACGTTCGTAATTATCGAATTGTTTAACTCTTTTACAAAATTAAACGTACACATATACCTGATGTTATGTTGCACTTTGCTAATTCTGGAGATTAAATGGGTACTGTAATTATTCAATTATTCACCTCTGTTTATTTTACATTTCTAAATAATAATCAGCACAAGCCAGTTTGATCTAAAATTTAATCCACACTTCGGATAAAAATCTATAACCTTATAATTTAATGTATTAATAAAAAAAAAACTCGTTCGATAACTCTCCGAGTTTAACCTCCTTTCTAATAATCTCAACTAAGGTGAAGTGTAGAGATATTAATTCAATCGTATTCATATTTAACCTCCGTGTACTGTTCAGATTTACAAAATTCATAATTTAATCATTTCTTATGGAAGGAATGTTTTACTATTTTCTTAAGGAATATTAAACATTTTTTAAATATAGTGTTCCGTAGTTAAAAGGTTAATGTAAATCGAACACTGTACCTTTTCAAATGATAATGTAACAATCGATACAATAACGTAGCAAAGTGTGGTCGTTAACCCTTTAACTGCGCGTGTGATTTATAAACCACGTAAATTTTATATTACCGAAGTGAAATTCTATTTTAAAAGATTCTTTTCTAGTGTACCAATTTTATTTTTATTTTATTAGCAAAAATTAACATGTTTATATACCACACCCTCCCCTGGCTATAATTTCAATACGCGGTTTATAAATCACACCCGCAGTTAAATGGTTAATGGCTAATAAGCTGACACGACACTGAATAAATGAATTAAAAATAAAAAAAAAAAGAAAATAAAAAAATAAAAATAAAAAATCGGGTTACAGAAGGTTGATATTGTAAGCAATAGACAAGAGTATTAGGACGGACACTTAGGACGACACTCCCTTTTTCTTTTCCTAGGACACCTCCTAGGGTTAACCCTTTGAACTCGAAGACTCTTTTAAGTTTCAAAGGACTATTGCGAAAACTTAAAGCGTTCTTTTGGAAAGAAAATAAAAAAATTATAAATGTTTACGATTTCTTATTTATTTGGTTAATTTACTTTTATTTTAAGACAACACAAGTGTTTGAATTGATAAAAATATAGAATCTAATTAAAAACATAATCTCTGAAGAAAATTATGCATGTCGCCGTAGCGGCGCCAGCCGTGTGCAAAGGGTTAAAAACAGTGTGAGCAGGCACGTCGACCAGAGCATGTCGAATAAAATATACTATTTACCGATAGCTTGTTTCTAATTTCTTCTCGCCTCGCCCGTCAGCCTTCCTTACAATATTAAAGTTATGGATCAGAAAGACCCTGCATCTCTTCGTAACTTAACCTACTTAAAAGATTCATAGCATCCAATTTCAGAGGATTAAAACATAACTTAAGCGTAACCTACATTTGTATTCAGCGCTATCATTCTTCAAATTAAATTACAGATCCACGCTGAATCGCGTGCACAGCTAGAATAAACGGACTCTCGTCACCATTTTCTATTTCCAGACAAAATGGAATACAATGTTCTGAACGATAATATGACACAATGGTGCACTAGGATAATAGGAACATTTATAATAGAACTTGCCATCTGTATTATCTGATTCTCGACAATAGCATGTCTTTCTAACCTTTCTCTGTTTTACGCTCGTAAAACAAAAACAAGTGCAAATAAGCTGGCATGTCGGCGGTAACGGTTCGAAACTTTAATCGAACCAGACTAAAGCAGAAACTGTCGCGTGATGACACTCTAACCATGCTATTTCGCGCCACATCGACAAATTTCGCGCAAAAACGTCTTGATAATCTTATCTACAGTTCCTGGCCATCGAATTAGGATTACGTATGAAAATTTCGCTTTTATGGCTATAACGTTATATCATATATGGAAAATTGTCTTTAGTAATTCAAATTATTACTAAATACGTTGATAACGATGTATACATAGCAATTTATCTGTTACTATCGTAATAATAATCAAACTGTGTGAGTGATGTGCGATTCCAAAATAAAAAACATAGGGACCATGTATGAAAATTTCGCTTTTATGGCTATAACGTTATATCATATATGGAAAATTGTCTTTAGTAATTCAAATTATTACTAAATACGTTGATAACGATGTATACATAGCAATTTATCTGTTACTATCGTAATAATAATCAAACTGTGTGAGTGATGTGCGATTCCAAAATAAAAAACATAAGGACCAGGTACGAAAATTTCACTTTTATGGCTATAACATTGTGTCATATATGGAAAACTGTCTTTAGTAATTTAAATTATTACTAAATACGTTGATAACGATGTATGCGTAGCAATTGATTTGTTACTATCGTGATAATAATCGAACTGTGTGATTGATGAGCGATTCCAAAATAAAAAACATAAGGACCAGGTACGAAAATTTCACTTTTATGGCTATAACATTGTGTCATATATGGAAAATTGTCTTTAGTAATTCAAATTATTACTAAATATGTTGATAACGATGTATGCGTAGCAATTGATTTGTTACTATCGTGATAATAATCAAACTGTGTGAGTGATGAGCGATTCCAAAATAAAAAACATAAGGACCAGGTACGAAAATTTCACTTTTATGGCTATAACATTGTGTCATATATGGAAAATTGTCTTTAGTAATTCAAATTATTACTAAATATGTTGATAACGATGTATGCGTAGCAATTGATTTGTTACTATCGTGATAATAATCAAACTGTGTGAGTGATGAGCGATTCGAAAATGTCTGGAGCCTACTCGAAAGACTAGTTTACGACTATCCAAGCATCACATTATCTGAGTTGAAAACAAAAATTACTTTCACAACAAGAAACTTTCAAATTTAAATCGCCAATATTATAACGCTAAAAATAAATTTCGTAGTTATTAAATATTACACTATTTTTATCCCAATAATCGGGTATAAATTTGATATAATTCTGATATCTTTCTCTTAAAATATTTCGATTGAAAAATATTAAATTTCGGCAAGTTGGAGGTTACCCTTTGCACTGGTAAACTTTTTGAAATTTCAAACGACTATTCTGAAAAGTGTTCTCTTGGAAAGAAAAACAGAGAATTACAAATGTTTACGATTTCTTATTTATTTGGTTAATTTATTTTATTTTAAAACAAAAGAAGTATTTGAATTGACGAAGATACAGAAGGAACGATTGACGAAGATCGACGTAAATTTTGTTAAGTTTCAAAGGACTATCGTGAAAACTTAAAATGTTCTCTTGGAAACAAAAATAGAAAATTACACATGTTCACGATTTTTTGTTTATTTGGTAAATTTACTTTTATTTTGAAATAAAAGAAATATTTGAATTGACGAAAATATAGAATTTAATTAAAAATACAATCTCTGAAGAAAATTATGCGTATCGCCATAGCAGCGCCAGCCGAGTGCAAAGAATTAACTTCCCAACTTACCCTATATAACTGAATACCCACCAAATCTTTTATTTGTTACGTTTCATTCGTTTCACAAAAAAAAAATGCTATCCCATATTCGGCTACTTTCCTCCGCTTCGAACATAACTTTCACGTCACCTTAATATAAAAATAACACCGAAGTTACACCTTGGCGAAAATAGACACGATATCGGTCGTATTTCGGTAGAAAAAGACTGGGAATAAAAAGAAAATACCACGTTACCGAATGGAGAACGTAAGAGAGGGTCTGTCACGTTGCGCAAAAAAGGGCCAACTGTTTCTTTGAAGATGAATCGTTCGGGGACACTTGTCGAGTGGAACGTCTTCTCCCGGGAGATTAAACCTCGCCTTGCCCTTCTTCTGTCCCGTCGTCGCCTCGTCTGGAATAAAGGACGGGAAACTCGTCCCGGCTGTGATAATGGTCCAGCGCATCTCGCCGATAAATCTCATTGTATTAAGGCCTGCTGCTACTGCTGCTGCTGCTCGACCGAACTTTCCTCGGTCCTTCTGTTACCTTCCTCCACCCTCGATACGTGTCTCAAGCTGCAGCTTCAGTCGCTCTGAATTATTGCACATGTGCGACTATCTTGTCCCTGTGAGAGATGATCGGATTCATCGAGAGTTTGCGTCACGTTGCTTTGCTCCTATTCTCGCGGACGACCAGCAGTTCTGATTATTATCTGTACTTGGTATTGTCGTAAATTTTGTTGCATCCGTTTTATGAGAAAGAGATATTAACCTCTTAAATGTTTAAGATTTTTTTCTTTTCTTTAATTTACAGCCCAAAAATGCACAAATTTAGTTTCACGTAAATTCATATTCTGTTGCTTTTGTAACATGTTTCTTGTATTTATTATGAGAAGGAGATATTCACCTCTTAAATGTTTAGAATTTTTTTTGTTTTTAATTTACCGCTCAAAAATGCACAACTTCAGTTTCACGTAAATTCACATTCTGTTCTTTTTGTAACATATTTTTTACATTTACGATGATCAGACTAAACATATTAGTGGACGACAAATTTTTTGGTTCTGTCCGTGATTATCACGGGCTTGCATAAAATGGACGCTTCGTTGTGCCCGTATATGTCACGGGCTTGCACATATTAGACGCTTCATTCTGCCCGTATACGTCACGGGCTAGAACGTTAAGGAGTTAAAACTGAAGTGAAAATTTACGAAAGCTAGCGTCAAAAATGAAATCTCTAATGACTCTCTTTTAAGAGCGAAGATGAAAAGCTCGCAAAGAAAAAAATCGCAAGAATGGTTACGGAAGAACGTTCCGGAGTTCATTTAAGCTGAAGAGTGGCTCTTTGGTAGCCAAGATTTAAATCTACTGGATTGTAAACAATTGCGGTCAAAGTTAGAGAACGTGGCCTAAAAACTGAATAGCTAGAAGAAAGCTTTGGTAAAAGCAGGCAGATAGATAGGTCCTTAGATAGAAGTTATTTCGAAATAACAGTAATCTAAATAGCATTCCGGACGCAATGTTAATATTGTGAAATTATAGTGGTTTGCAAACAAACGAGAAATTCGTCGAGGTATCGAGGTTTATGTAGCTGCAAAGGTAACCAATTTCCTAAATAAAGAGTACCATTTGCACGATAAACAATAAACCCCAAGGGGCTTACCAGGCGATCCCAACCATCAGTAAACAAAATGCAATGTAGGAGATCCGCGTGCAAACATTGCCATTCATATACATAGTTTCTGTTGTGTTTTGTATTAATTTGTCAATTCGTCAATTTCTATCGAATTATAAGTAAAATTTCTATTTTTAGTGTAACTTATACCGCAGAAATAATTATCAACTGTTTATTATTCAACCGTTAATTAATTGTACAGTACAAACACAATATTCTACTTTCCAATCGATTCACCTTTGTCTATCCAAAAAAGCATTGATACCTAAAATTCTACTAAACTAGAGTTACATCGGCACCTAAATCTTGTTTTTTATTTCTAATTAATTCACTTGCGCAGTATTTTTTTATTTATTTTTATCCATAAGACTAAATAAGACTAAAAATAATAAAATAAAATAAAATAAGACTAAAAATAATAGAATAAAATAAAATAAGACTAAAAATAATAAAATAAAATAAGACTAAAAATAATAAAATAAAATAAAATAAGACTAAAAATAATTGCAATGCAAATTTACTTAAACGATCAAAAAGATAAGACAAGTACGCTAGATTTTAAAAACTTGAATTAAATAAAAAATTTCGCAACTACCAATGTTATCCTAGTTTTCAGGAATCCAAAAAAAAGAAAAAAGAACTAAGAAACGTATTCAAACTCATATATATAGTAAGAGAAATAAACACAATTACACTTGGGAAAAATAATATCCATATCGGTAGACCCAACAAAAAGGAAAGATAAACGACGTATCTATATTCTAAGAACATATTTTATGTATACAAAGAATCTGTCCCGTGTGGACAGGAACAGAAATTTTTTTTTTCCAGGACCCTGGACCCTCCGATTTCTTTCGGTAAAAGTTTCAGTATGTGGAGACCATCCCAAGGGCTCTGTAAAGATAGAAACTTCACTCCTGTTCCCTAAACAATTGATACACCGGAAGGGAAATCGCACCCTTTTAAACTTTCTTTCAATACGATTGACTACGTCGAGGACAGATCGTGAAAAACTGCCACGAATCACGAGAATTCCCGGTGTGGCAAAAAGAAGAAAAAAATAAGGGAAAATACGCGTGAATAATGTTGCAAAGGGTCGGATATACGATATTAAATATATTTCACGAAAGATACTCGATCGATTTCACGATTTATCAGGTCGCTGCGCTGTTATTTAACATTAAAACTACCAAAATGGTTACAATGGCTAATCTATATTTTCTTATAAATATTTTATAAATTTATTGTGTATTTTGGGAAATTTTGCTTAGCTTTCTATTAAATGTATGTGATAAAGGGTTATTTTTCATGTGTTACGTATTTTTTCTTTTATTTTTCAAACCCCTATCATTTTGATTTCTCTGGTATAAATAAATACACTTTAATTGTTGGTAGCTCTACTGTTAATAGTTTGAGAGATGATTGTCAGTCACCATTTGGATTAATCCAAAAATTGAGAACTAATAATTGCTATGAACAGTTTGTTTAATACCAGAACAATAGTATAGCAATAAAATGTAAGATTTGAGTCGCACGTTCCAGAAGGCAGTTCGACTACTCCAGAAAACACTGGAGGATCTAATTATTATTATATTATTTTATACGTTTCTTAGTTCTTTTTTTATTTATTTTTTTGTTTGATTCCCGAAAATTAAGGTAACATTGGCAGTTCCGTAATTTTTTTGTAATTCCAGTTTTTCAAATCTAGCTTGGTAATTTAAATAAATTTGCAATGCAATTATTTTTATTCATGATTCTCTCTTATTTAACCCTTCATCATGGGACCGTGCGACTTAAAAGTTACAAACTGATGTATCTATATTTGAAAAAATTAATTTTCTTTAGTTATCACTGTACTATTAAATTTGATTACTGTATCAGTGTAATGATATCACGACCCATCTACAGTAATTATTAGTTTAAAAATTTTCAAATCAAAGTGAAAAACTGTAATTAATCGTAATTTTTTCTCCAATAATTCCATGCCATAAGCAGACTAAATTCAGGCTATAGAGTGTTAAAGCATCTTCTCGTCTGAACGTTTGCCACGACGCATTTCTCTCGTGGACGCACGCCGAGTAACACTGATAATATCGGTGCGCTTTTGCATTGTTAAGTTATTTTTGTATCTCATTTTTTCATAATCAGATTTATTCCACAAAATATATATTAAAATACTAATCTTTCCAACAGTTATAATATAATGCATAAAATATAATATTTAAGACTTAAAACAGGTTAAGAATAAATTTGAAAAGCTGTGAAAAGAAGGAACAATAAATATGAATTTCAGATGAACAAAAAACTGTTATAAATAACAATGAAATATGCACGATTTAAAAGAAGTATAATACGTTTTCAAAAATCGAAATTTTCCCGTATATTTTGTAGCAGACAAAACTTTTGCAGCAACGTAACAATTAATTGTTCTGTACTTTACGTTTACGCGAAACAGATCAGTCAAATTAAAGCGATATTTTAAAGGTAGATTTATGCAAATTCTTCCTGCATGGAAATGCCAAAGCACACCGTTACGAGTTCGATAATTGTCGTGGAATTAACTGAATTTTCCTTGCATATATGCATGGCAACAAGATACATTATGATAATTGTTTCCTGGGTTAATTGTAGAATCCAATACTGCGTTGCAGCATAGAAATATTCTATACAACAGGAGGAAACGAGCGATGAATTAAATTAACAGATTAAATTGTGTATATTTAGCAACGTATAATGATAAGTACAATACCGGTGCGTAATTAAAACACGATTCAATTGTATTTTACAATTATGTCGAGGCTTTTTTGTACATTTATAGGAAATTTAACGATGCAAAATTTCTCAGAATACACGCAATACGAGAAGATATACGAAATATCTGAATTGCTTTATTAATAATAATATTAAAATATTATTAATAATAATATAAAAATTAGATTTAGAAACGAGAGAATTTAGAGTACAAAAATTGTAGAAAGAATTATTAATAATAATATATATATTATATAATATATTTAATATAATGAAGTGATGTTTGCTTCATCTGGCGAACGGATTCGATTATTCATATATCCCTCGCTTTTTACTTGTCTACGCGAGTACGTATGCGCATGATGCGAGCGCAATGCATTATGTGCGCCACGTGCATAATTTTCGAATAACTAAGATACATATATATAAAACGTTTTGGGTAATAAATATGTAAGATTAATTTGTCAACCTTTTTCGTCTTCAATATTGTTTGTTCATCATAAGTATAAATTTATATCTACAATAAACATTGGGTTATGTAATTAAAAGAAAAGATTATTTTAATATCCATCCATTTCATATAATTTAATTATATATAATATATTTAATATAATATATAATATATATATTATTATTAATAATTCTTTCTGTAATTTTTGTACTCTAAATTCTCCCGTTTCTACATCAAATTTTTCTACGAAAATATTTTATCGTACGACTTAAAAATCATTTATTTTATTGGACCATTTAGAGACTTCGCACCGGGGTCCAAAATATTGATATTACGTCGCTGCTCATTTCCGAACATGTTGCGAACAATTTGTTATTCCTCGATTTTATATCTTTTCTTACCCACGTTTCGAGAATTTCGAATCGCAAAAAAGGATGCGAAGCTTCCAATCCTCGTGGGGATTCGACGTCTTCAAGAAAACCAACGCCTATAAGAAAGTCTTAGCCGAAACGCAGAGGGGACTTGGAACAGCTGGACTAAAAAATGTTGTTAACATATTCGCGACCGCTGACGTGAAATCACGTCTTTATAAATCCTATTTCTGGTTGCGGTTGTCGTGAATTTAAATCTCTAAAAATTGTATTTCTGAATGCCGCAACGTTAATTGAGATAATTATGTAATATCGGCGTTGTAATGCAGATATTATTTTACGTAATTCATAAAAATTGCAAGTTGATCAATATTTTACTGTGGTTAGTGCTGCATGCTTGTATTTTGATATTTCGGTGCGTAATTAAATATTGTAAAGGTAATATTTAATTTTCTTGGAATTTTAAACAACAAACGATTATAAGCGTCGTACCGAGAAGTAATATTTCATTCACACAGATTCAAATAGCAGATCTTTGCGGTATTCAGTTATGAACTTTAGGAAATTGTTGAATTTTATTGGTAATATGATCTAATATAGCAAAGATAAGTAACGCAAAATATAATACAATCTAATATAATAAAAATAAGTAACACAAAATATAATATAATCCAATATAATCTAATACAATCAAATTAAGCAACACAAAAAAGACTACACGAGATCACGCTCGACACGATGTTATCACACATACGCACCTCGGTCAAGAAGAAAATGGAAATCAAATCAAAAGAGAATGAAAATCTAGATGTTTTAGTACTATGACACAATTTCATACAAAATGGAAAATCCTAAAATATAATTTAAGAAACAAAAGGGACTTTGGAACGAAACTACGCGAAGAATGGGAAAATGTTTCGCCATTTTTTTCATGCCGCGACGTTTACAAGTAGTAATTAATTAGGCAGAAATACTAATATGTTATATTAAATCCTATACATACAATATACTCATAAATATTCATG
>SMSQ01020299.1:0-10417 GCA_019453375.1 Ctenoplectra terminalis | reverse complement strand
AAAAAAAAAAAAAAAAAAAAAAAAAAAAATCCTTGTCCATGAATCTACAATGTTCACGAAATGAAAAACGTGCAATTTCCCAGCGGCGGCATTCCTAACCTGTTCAACGCAACCCCCGCTCGAGCCCGCTCATTAATCCTCGCTTGGAATTGGTCTCGCGGAGAGAAGTAAGTCGGACAATTATTCAAGCGGATTTTTCGAGCGGTCCGCGGCGGGTTTCGTTGGCCTTCGGTCGGCCCTGGGCCGAAGCAACCGCGGCTCGCGCGTACACTCTGCGATGCAGCTCCATAAAGTCTTGTTTTTCGTGGCCTGGCCGAGCCGACGGGGGAGGCTACGCGGCGCCTGGGGGCCCTCCCACGAGGAGGAGTGACCTCGGTTGCAGGCTTTCGCTCTTGGGAATATCTGCGAGCGTCTTCTTTGGCGGCGCGGGTGCGCTCGCCACGATCAGGACCCCCACACAGCCATCGAGGCTGCCACTCGCTGTACTTGTTCTGAAACTTTTTATGTTTCATAGAAAAATATCCATTTTCTAGGCGTTATCTCTTTTTCTTTCATTTTCTTTTTTTTCTTTTTTTTCTTTTTTTCTTTTTTCATTTTTTTCTTTTTTTTTGTGGCGATCTACTGTTGTCGAACTTTGGAGAAGTTGTGTTTGAATCGAATAAGGGGTGAAAATTAACCCTCCGTAATCAGAGTTTTGTTTGCTCTCGATTATACGCGGTTATATTGAAGATACTGGATAATTAAAATTGTGAAACGAAATAGCTTATAATTTCTAAAGAAAAACCTGAAACATTGCCGGAATTAAAATAGGCAAACGCGTACCGCTGTCATATTTCCCACTGCCGGAAGTTGTAATGATACTTGCGCGTTAAAGTGTTTCGGTAAACGCAATGAAATTATAAGCTGACTAAGTGATCTACGTTCCACTTTGCATTCTATCATAGGGTAGGTTAATGATAAATAATCTAGGATTTTTAAATGGTAGCTTGCATATTATACACCGCTCCGAACAGTTAGATCATTTGCTCGAATGAACTCGCGTTTCGTGGAGAACGCGATACAAATTATGGAAACGATTTAGTTCGTCCTGAAGCATATTATTAAGTAGTAAATTCTAAAAGCCACGAATTCTCGCGCTTGTGAACCTTCTGGATGTCTGTAAAATCGGTGTGAGAGTTTGTAAGGAAAAATATAAGCAAAGTTTTAAGTACTACGAGATCAAGATTTTAAGAGGTTCAAAGATTTTTGAAGCTCCAAAATATTTTCCAATCTTTCGCGTCTAAAATTTGTTGCAAAGCTTCGTCTTGCTTCCGTTTAATTTAATTTATAATTTATAATAAACGGTGCTGAAATTTCACAATTACTTGGAAGTTGAACCAGCGAGAATCGAAGCATTCGCAGGATGGTCGACCGTCGAAAGTTGCGCGAACAGGTTCGTTTGTACCGATTCACCGTCATTAAGTAAGTTCTTTCGAAGCAACCGGAGCATCAATTCCCGCGGCAATTTGAAGTAGGCCGGCGAATCCATTAGGCGAAGTTCTCGGAGGCGAAAGGGGCGTTAAACGGTGCGACGTCGTCGAAGGATCGTATCTTCGCGTTAACGACACGACTTCCTCTTCCACCGAAACGGAAGGTGGCCGCTAACGCGAAACGGTAAGATCTTTAAATGCATATTTCTTTGGCTTTCCTGCAAAACGATTTTTAACATTGACGTACACTCACCATTTTCGTAACTACCCTCAAAAATATACTCTACTTCGCATAATCCTATCCATTTAAACACGACAGCTTCCGACAATATTCTATTTCTCGAAACATTCAAATTTTCCACACTCTCCATAAGTACCTCGCAAAAATCTTCCTCTGGAATCCACCAAACTCAGTTACATCGTTACCCCCATTTATTTACAAAGATCCACCCTAAATAAGACAATCCCTAACAACAATTTTCAAAATCTCCCTTAAAACATACATCATCTCCACAAGTATCCTAAAAATATTCCTCCGAAATCTACTCAACTCGATTATAAAATTACACATGCCTCCATTCACCCAAAGATCCACCCTAAACAGAACCATCCTCCTTCGAACTCTTCAAAATCTCCCTCAAAACGTTCGCCATCTCCGTAAGCGCTCCAAAAATGTCTCTCTAAAACCTAAACTAAAATTTCGCATACCACCCTAAACAAAAAGCCATCCCTAACAGTCACGCTTACCCAATATTTTCAAAACCTCCCTCAGAACGTTCTCCATAAAACCATCTCTATCAACATAAAAATATACCTTCTACTCGATCCAACCTCGTACACCATCCCCAAAGATCCATCCCGATCAGGACGGTCCCCAACAACATTCAATTCCCCGAAATTCCCGCGGGCTCGTCCCGACCGGACGCGGCTCGTTCCGCGAGGAACGTGTACGTCTATATCGCGTCGAGGCAACGTGTCTAACCGTGGCCGGGTCTGCATGTGCGAGGGAGTCGAGTCGTCGGTCAGTCGAGCCGGTAATGGGAGGTCAGAGGTCAGCGCGCCGCCAACGCTAGCGAGGAGGAAGGAAAGACGAAGGAGGAGGCCGTGGAACGGGAGAAGAGAGATCGAGGGGGTGTAGGAGGCCCGGGAACCTCTGGCTCGTTGGCCGAGCCGCGAGGGGAAAGGGATGGACTGGCATTCTACCGAGAGCCACGTATATATACACGTATAGGTACGCGTCCACCGGGTTCTGTAAGTGTATGCATACACTTGAAGCCGTATATAATGTTGTATAAGCATCGAGAGCTGGCCTTCCACGCTGGTCCACAGAGAGGGGATGAGGGAAGCGAAACGAAGGGCTGTGGTGCGATATGCCTCTCGAAACCGTGGGAACGCACGTGGCCCCACGCGCCTAACTAACCCCCTTGCCTGTGCCACGACTCGCGGCTCGCCGTCTCCTCCTTTCTCCCTTATCTTCCACTTTGGCCTCGTCCTCTTCGATGCTTTCGCTCGCCTCCGTTCATCCTTCTTCCCTTGCTTCCGTCCGATCTTCCTGTTCTCTCGATGCCTGCGCGATGGACGTTTTTAACGTTTAATACTGTGAGCCTTTGCTTCAGTTTTTGGTTCTATTTATTTATTTTTTTATGTGCTTTTTTTTATTCTTTTTGTTGTCTCTGGGGAATGTTTCAGACTCGTTGCTGTTGAAATTCTTGGTTGTTTTATCATTTTGGTATTTTCGTTGCGTTAATTTTAGGGGTTGAATTTGAATATTGTGCTGTTTGGTTGGTCTGTCTTATTTGTGAATTTTGCAACACAATTTTGAAGTTTAAATCATTCTTTTTTCGGCTTTCACTGCAGAGAATTTGCTCCTTTTGCATCTCCTGTCTAACCTACCCCATTACTTTCACCGAGTTTTGAAGTTCTTCCTGTTTCCTCGCTTGATACTGTCTGTCACGATACTTCGTGACCTCAAGACCATTTATAAACGTACTTTTCTGTAACCTCTTCGAGATAGATTCCATCGACGTCTTTCAATCCTTATCTTTCTGCATCTACTTTCTCGTTTCTGTGAATCGTATATAGTTCTTCTCAGAGCCCTAACAAACTACGTTTTTGTTCCAACTTTATTATTCGCGTGTTCCAACAATGTCTGAAGATTCATTACATCTCTCCGATGTTTAAAATTCGTTTTACCAAAAACAACATTGAATCTTTCTTTTTTTCTCCAGCCTAGAGAAAATGTACCAAAATAGGACCCAATACACTGTTAAACCCCCAATCTAAAATACCCTTTATTGTAATTTTCCTTACAGATTCTATCAAAGTAAAAAAATCCTCTGAAAGATTAATTTTAACGTTAACCTTAAAAAAATTATTCAAGAAGTACAAATTGAGGGTCTAATTTTAATGAATTTCCTCTACTCTTCAATTATCAAAAGATGACCAATTTTTATTCCATTTCCAATGGAAACCACGAACAGTTCGCGAGGGTTAAATCGTCTCTGTCACAAAATTTCGCGATCTTAGGTCCATTAATGATCCCGTTTCCCTCGATCATCTTTGGGCTAGATCCTCGCAACATTCTCGCGACTCTTCTTGCCTCCTCTTTTTTCAAATACCACCCATCTCCATCTCCACCTCCCGACGTGCTCGTTGCTGCTTTGTCTCACTTGTGTGCACCGCGTTGCTTCCTCGTCTACTTCCCCTTCCCGATGTGTACAACGACGCCGAGGTCCATCCTCCAGCGACTGCTTCCACCTCTCCTTGGCGGCCACCGCCTCCTCCACCTCCACCGGCTTCCCCTTTTCTTTCTTCCAGGCACCGAATCGCGGGCCCGCGGTTTTCAGCCCTTTCATTACGGGAATTTCTCCGTCTGTCGGGTTCCCGTACGCCTCAAACTCGTCTACCAGCCTGATTTCGATCGTTTGCGGAATCTATGCAGCTTCGAAGCTAAGAATCCACGAATTGAAAAAGAAAATTGGAAAATTGATGAAAAAAAGAACCCCCCATTCCTGTCATCGTGTAACTTTCTTAAGATTAAAATTAAAATTGATTTTTCAATACTAGAAGATTCTTCTATCAATTATCTAAGAGGTAGTTTTAAGTTTTTTATGAAACATGTAAAAATGTGTCTGTATGAATTTATTATTCGTAAAATATTCGAGTTCTTTTCTACGCTCATCCGTCACCTAAATATTTGTTTGAAAATAATTTTTAAAAAGGAAAAGACAAAATGAAAGGAGCTCAATATAGAGCGGACAATTGCTCGAAATTATTTTCACAATAGCACAACTAATAAATAACAAAAATATGCTACTCCAACGGTTGGAATCAATTTGCTACTCAATTAAAAATTTTTCCAACGACCCCTTATTCCCTATCATCTACCCTTCAGAAACGACGCGTTATATCGTTTGCAAGAATCAAAAACAGCAAGCCGACAGCATTGAAATTACGCGTCGGCGGATCCAGTGTTCAAAACGGTCCCTTTCTAGCTCGCGCCGCCGGAGAGTACTTTGAAAATTGATTATCGTTCAGCCTGTAATGATCCATTACGCGGATTCGAGGCGAGTTGGAGCGGATGCAACGCTGGTGCAAACTGACAATCACTGTCTCGGGCCTCGATGAATTATGAGCCGATAATCCACGGTTGCCGCGCGGAATTTACGCGCGTTTATCGTTCACCATTGCTTTTTCTTAGATACCTGCGCTCTACGTAGGAAAAGTTAAGTTCTAAAAGGAGTGGAAACTGCTACGGGAACAAATCATTGATACATTTTAACATATTTGGAATTTTTCAACGTGTTCATGGGAGAAATAAAAAAAATCATCGCTTATCAGAGATAATTTATGAAATTTTTCTTTAGGAATAATTTGAATTCTGATCTGTACTTTGCAAAGATTGGATTGTAAAATTGCTTGGAATATTATGAAATTAGAACGGTGACTTTAATTACACTATAATTTACAATTCAGATAAATTTAAGTAAATTACAATACAAGTATCGTAGCAATAATTCACAAAAATTTTAAAATCTCCGCACCAAACTAACAAACTATGTAATGCTTAGAAAATATAAGTTCTATAAGCTGCTCACTATTATACTTCGAAAGCAAAAGCCAAAATCTCCTATCACTCTCATCCTACAAAATCAGAACGAACTTAAAAATTACCAAATCGAAGGATCTTCTCTCTATTACCGCACGCACCTTCAGATGGCAGCATCAGGCGGATGCAAGCTACCACAAGACATCGAAACAACCTATATTCGAGGTTACGAACGCATCAGAGAACGGCGAATCTGCATTCGAGGGGTGACACAAGCGACGTGAAGCAACTACGTCGTCCTCGACCCAGCGCGCTCCGTCGATAACGAGAGCTCCATGCTATCGACCGCAGCAAATCAGGAAAATAAACTAGGCGTTCCCTAGGGGAAAAACCGAACCATAGAAAAATCACCTAAATTTTCCCCCAAATGGAACATGGAAACGACCGAAAAATCTCTTCTGTTTCGTCTGGTGCGTCTTATTTCGATCTCAGTTTTGACCCAAAAGAAACGAACAAAGAGAGCAGGGAACGAAATGAGGTGAGCCGGCGCCTGGCTAGGTCGCGAATTAGCGGCGTTTAAAAGGGAGGACCCGGAGCTTCCTCCTTTCTTTTCCCCTTTTTTTTCACGTGTTCCTTCTCTTCCGCGCCGTCCCATCGGGCTGGCGTCTCGAGTTTAAACTATACTACTAACTAATAGCAGGCCTAGAGTGTGTTTCTACAATGTGGGCACACTGTGCGTCGCTACCCAGCCAGTTTACCTAATCGTCGGCCAGCAAAAAAGAGAGGCTCCGCACCGCCCTAACCACAGGCCATGAGCCCGCGGGGACCAGTTCCTCGCCTTCCTGAATAAGCGCGACCCCTCTTCCCGACGGCCTGGCCACCTTCCTTTTCCCGAAATTTATTATTGCGCGTTTAATCGTTCGTGCGAATCAAAGGAGTGCGGTCGCACGGTGGTCACCAACGGTTCGGCTCCTCACTGTTGACCGCTAGGTCGGCGAATCATTGTTAGATCGATGATGTCTGGGGGCTTGTCTCTAATTTTCGGATGCTTCCTTTGAGATGGGTGTGCATGACGAAGGTAATTAATTATTTGCGAATGGTGAGCGGAGAAAATGGTTTACTGGAATTAGTGGAAGTATGGTTGCTTTAACGCGTAGAAAGGATATAATTTTTAAAATCAGGTGCACGGATACGTGTAACGAGAATTAGTTGTTTGTCGGCGAGGACTGGATAACAATTGTTCACTGAAATTAATGGAAATATAGTTATTTATATATAGAACGAAAGATACAATCTGTATTGTAAAACGGTTTCATGGATACGTCTGATCGAGGCAATTTATTATTTATGTTTATTTACAAACAGGAAAAAATTGGTTCATTGGAATTAAGGATATCATAGTTCCGCGTCGAAAGAAAGATATTGATTTTATTATTTTAAGTCACGCGCCAAGTTTAAAGATACTTTTCTTTTCCACAACCCTGCCACAAGGGTTGAAAAAGAAATTCTTGAAACCCCGAAGCATCGATACAAAGAATCGAATCGGCGCTTGCACGAGTTGCGTAGAGGTGACCATTGACTCCTGGAATTCTGCGGGATCGCCTGTGGGACTTTGGAGGTCGCGGGGGCCCTATGACCCTTAGATAAGGCTCACGCCCTAATAAGAGGGTACACCGAGGGAACGGTGAGGGGACCGTGGCAGCTTCTCTTCTTCTTCGTCTCTCTGTTGGCCGCAAATCGTAGCTCGGGGCTTCGCCCGACCGAGCGATCTAATCCGCCGAGAGATCTGTGGTTAACGTTTTAGGGCACCAAGGGTGGATTCAGGGGGCCCTCACGACATTCCACCGTGCTAACTCCCACAATTGCGAGCTCGCTATAAAACCGCTACCCCGAAATCGTCGTACGGTGCTGCCCCCTTTGCTGCCAATGCTTTCCACCCTCGACTTGTACCTTCGTCGAAGGTATAACGGAAGAATGCAATCGGAACCTGGATGTACTATTATTTTAAAAATGTAATATCGCTGGATGGATAGAAACATGTTAGGAGATAAATTAAAAAATGTTTGATATTACCAAGGTAATGCGTTACGCGTCGAAGATATAAAAGGAAAATTAAATTTAAAAAATTACCGATTATTAACGCGTTATGCGCTACGTCGTTTTTTACGCATCTTGCTTTGGTTTGTGTGCCACTATAGGAATTTAAAAACATTTGGCAAATAAATAGCGAAGAATTTAAGCAAAGGAAAGTCGTATCTTTGTTTAACATATTTTAAGAGATCAAATTAATGAATTATATGGTATTATTTTTAATAGAACAAATTAATGAATTGTATGGTATTATTTTTAATAGAACAAATTAATGAATTGTGTGGTATTATTTTTTTTAAATTGATAATGAAAATTTCGGTGTCTGTTGGCAGTGAGTTAATGCGTTAACCCTTTGCACTTGTAAACTTTAAGTTTCAGAGGACTATTGCGAAAAGTTAGTATTCTTTTGGAAAGAAAAAAAGAAAATTATAAATGTTTAAGATTTCTTATTTATTTGGTTAATTTACTTTTATTTTAAAATAAAAGAAGCGTTTGAATTAATGAAAATATAGAATTTAATTAAAAACAGGATTAACAGCGCTTAACGCGTTAATCACAAATATTCCAAATTTGAATTATCGAAGTTAAATAAATCTTATTACTCGAAAAAGCTGGAATATTATATTTAAAGAAATACCAGCACCGAAAGCAATAAGTTACCGTGGTTAGACTGATTGATGCTTCTGAAATTGGAACTATTTTTACGACGAACGTTCCATCGGTAGTTCCCACAATTGCAGGAGTTGCAATAAGAACAGTGCTACTTCTGAATGGTCCGAAAATTCGATCCCTTTCTCTCGTAACGGTGTCATTCTTCTCTTTCATTAAGAACAACCACTTGTTCCCTCGTCGTCGTTGCTCTCGATGCCCTACACTGGGAACTTCTTTCTTGTTGGAGAACCCCTGCAATTACGAACGTCATGAAAAAAAAGAGTTCCTAGCGACTTACTAACCGCAGAGCTAAAATTGTTGAAAATGAAGAAACGTTTGGATTCTTTTTTATCTTGAGAAGCGAGACGAACGAGAGTATTGACCCTCTGGCGTGCAGGTTTGGTTCGTATCGGGTTAATTTGTTGAGAAATAGTGACATAGGTGTGCGTTCATTTTTCAATTCATTTTTTTGCTGTTTAAAAATCGAAATTGAGCGAACCAAAATATTATAATAGAAAACTATGATGTATAAAATATTAAAATTTATAAAATGTATATTTGTTTTTAATTATCGCAATTGACAACGTATTTACAAAATTGTTTATAATTTTGTATATTTTTCCATGTAAAATAATAAATGTCACAAATCTATAGCTGAAATGTAAAATACATAAAAATAAATTATTGTAGTTTTATTACAGTTGAAATATAGGACACATAAAAATAAATTATTGTAGTTGTATTATAGTTGAAGTATAGAATAATAAAAATTAATTATTATAGTTGTATTTATGATCGTCTGTTCGTGCATCTGTCGAGTAACACAGAAACAAAGTTTCATAAGATTTTTTTCAACATACGTGACGTTCACTTTGCTATTAAAAAATAGTTTCAAATATCTTTTCATCGATAAACAGGAACGACACTGAATTTATCAGATACTGCAGAACTAGTTGGTGCAGCAGATTGCCATTAATATCGTTATGCATACAGAGTCGTGTTTAGATCGACCGATCGCAGGAACTGATAAACACTGTCGCAGATCGGTAGGCGTTCCTCAAGTACAATCACAGTCTGTCGTGTAATATTTCGTGTACGATTAAGTTATAACTTAATCTGCAATGTATCGCTATTATTCACTAATTATTCAACTTTATCAAAGGACCCAATTCTACCCTCTAAACTTGACAATTTACTTGAAATACGTTGAATAATTAATTAAAAATTTACGAACAAAACTGTTGCAAGAATTCCGTTTCTTTGCTTAATTTTAAGATTTAAAATTGATTCTTTATTTTAAATTCAATATATTCTTTTTGAAATTCACTCTTCCAATAATTTACACTTCCTTCTAGAAATGTTTTATTTCAACGATCAAACGAATTAAAAAAATAAAATTTAGAACCATGGAATTTTTAAATATTTACCTGATTTTATACAAAATCCATTTCCCGTTTCAAATCTATAATTTAATCAGTCGTCTGAAATATAAACCGAAAATCTTCAAATGACAATTTTTTTTTTACTTACCACAATGCTCTAAAATTTGATCCATCCAATTGATCCACACAAATTGCTTCATTATATCACTTTCGTTAAAAACCAAACACCAAGGAAACGAGCGTTCCGAAGGCGTTTCTGAACCAAGGAACTGTCCTCGATTTAAGAAAACGATTAGTCTTCTCCGTGGGACAAGTCACGGTGGACTTGCCACGATACCAGGAACCGTAATGTGATTATTGTAATTAAATCGTACCCGTGGGCATCGGTAAAGGGTACAAAAAGAGCCTCCTTCCTCCCATTTCGCATCCTTCTTCTTCCACCGAATAATATTTCTATTTCTTTTCCCTTCAGCTTCTTCTTGCCTCGGCTACCTGCATCCCGATGTATCCTCTTTGTATCCTTTCTCTCATTGAAACCTTATCGAGGATTTCGAGAAGGTTGCAATTATCCTTCGCACACCTTTGGTGATTATAGCTCGATAAATCGTGGCGATTGCGAGATTTGCAGGAAAAAGGACGATCCTTCGCAGTGATGTAGTTTTTGTCAATTCTCTACTTCTAAATTTAAAAGAGAAAAAAAATTAATTAAGATATTTTTTGTTTAAGTAATTTAAAAGCTACAATTGAGATTCAGGTATAATAATGATTATTTATCG
>SMSQ01020298.1:0-17104 GCA_019453375.1 Ctenoplectra terminalis | reverse complement strand
GATACATAGCAGCGTTACTATTATTATTATTATATTATTACTGTCGTATACGCGGGTCACGTGATCTGTAGAACAGTTGTATACGTGAAAAAATTTACATGTTAATTATATGTTAATAAGGCGTTCCTGAGACATGCTACATAGTCCATGTCCGTTCCAGAGTAATCAGGAATAATATTTTAAAATTTGAGGAAGATCGGTTCGATAGTTCTTGAATTTTGGACGAACATAAAAATCGACTTTTTCTTTATATAATATTGTAGATAAATGTTTAGAATATTCGTTATTGATGCAACACATTTACGATTATAGTAATGAATGATTAAATTCTCGTACGAACATAAAATAAAGCAGCAATGAATTTTCAAAAATAAGAGAACTGTTAGAAACAAGTTACCACTTAATCAATTACTTCAGAGACACAAAATTAATAGAAAATTACTCATATAATAGTATAGGTATGCATAAAATCATATCGAAGAATAATAAATTAAGTTTTAAATTCTTATTTAATAAATCTTTATGTCTTTAGGCCCCGATGCAGTTGCATGATCTCCATCATTAACGCTGCACCACTGAAAAGAAAAGAAAAAAATATGTAATGATACTAAAAATTGTGGTTTCTAAATAGTCTGTGTCGAGAAAAAAAAAACGAATTTACAAACTGTATCCCGCAACACGTGTAGAGGACGACAATTGGGGACATATGGAGGATCGTTGGAAAGGTATACGCGTCAGGGTGCACATATAACGCCTTCAAATTACAGAGTGGCCAAGGTTCCATCCATCACAACTGGGCCCATGGGACTTACGGTCTCTGCGCACCGCCCCAACGTTTAAGTCGTTAGCAATTTCCTGCACGGGACTATTTTCGGGCCCAAATTCCATATGGCCCGATAATATCCGATAATACGTCCGGCAGATTGGAGAAAAGGATGCTCGTTTTGTTTTCGTCGATAGTCGCGTCCGGTCGATCGGATTATCCCCTCGAAACCCGCTCTTTTGTAGAAATTTCGCGACCGTTCAGAGTGTATCTTTAAACATCGTGGATTTGCTGTTCTTCTTCGATTCGAAACGCCGAGACGCTTCCAATAACAGTAATCTTCTCAGGAAGCACTTTTGTTCGAGTAATACGGATTTAGAGGTTGTCTTTTCTTCTATTTGCGGATACGGTTCGATGGCGACAATGGATATAACTATTTTACATTAAAATTTCGCGATATTCTAGAAAATATTGCAAATAAATTTAGTCGATAATTTATAAAGCAATCGTGTAAATGGATTTTCGATTTCTTAGGACGATGGTTCTTCTCGGACTTCGTCGCTGTTATTTATTTCACTGTATTCAAATTTATTTATAAAATTATACATTTGATCTCTAAGCAACGTAAAATCAAACCCATCCTCACTGCTGCTAATTTGATAGTTTGACTCAGTTTTTACAACTACTAAACAGTCGAAATTTAAAATAATTTGTGGCGACTCTCCTACATTCCGCCGTCAGACTTTCCACTTTCCCGCAAGTCCTCCGGAACCGTACGATTCCTTTTAGTTTTCTTTCAAAAAAACCCGATTCCCGAGGACCTGCGGGAAAGTCGGTGTTAGTAGAATCCTTCTGATGGCGGAAGAACCTGTTTTTTTGAAAGAAAACTAAAAGGAATCGGTTCCCGAGGACCTGCGGAAAAGTCGTTGTTAATGTAATCCTTCTGATGACGGAAGAACTTGTTTTTTTAAAAGAAAAGTAAAAGGAATCGGTTCCCGAGGACCTGCGGGAAAGTCGATGTTAGTGGAATTCTTCTGATGACGGAAGAACCTGTTTTTTTAAAAGAAAACTAAAAGGAATCGGTTCCCGAGGACCTGCGGGAAAGTCGATGTTAATGGAATCCTTCTGATGGCGGAAGAACCTGTTTTTTTTAAAGAAAACTAAAAAGAATCGGTTCCCGAGGACTTGCGGAAAAGTCGTTGTTAGTGGAATCCTTCTGATGGCGGAAGAACCTGTTTTTTTAAAAGAAAACTAAAAGGAATCGGTTCCCGAGGACCTGCGGGAAAGTCGTTAGTAGAATCCTTCTGATGGCGGGAGAATCTGTTTTTTTTAAAGAAAACTAAAAGGAATCGGTTCCCGAGGACCTGCGGGAAAGTCGGTGTTAATGTAATCCTTCTGATGACGGAAGAACTTGTTTTTTTAAAAGAAAACTAAAAGGAATCGGTTCCCGAGGACCTGCGGGAAAGTCGTTAGTAGAATCCTTCTGATGGCGGGAGAATCTGTTTTTTTTAAAGAAAACTAAAAGGAATCGGTTCCCGAGGACCTGCGGGAAAGTCGGTGTTAATGTAATCCTTCTGATGACGGAAGAACTTGTTTTTTTAAAAGAAAAGTAAAAGGAATCGGTTCCCGAGGACCTGCGGGAAAGTCGATGTTAATGGAATCCTTCTGATGACGGTGTGTAGGAAGGTTGCCACAAATTATTCTAAATTTTGACTAATTCGTACGGTTCCTATCGTCGATGTGTGGGAAGGATATTCATTGATAAAGCAATCATTGTTCCTATGATTTTAATCATCGGTGTGTGGGAAGGATATTTATTGATAAAGCAATTATTGTCACTAACGACGAAGCAATTATTGTGTTAGTGGAATCCCTCTGGTGGCGAAGTACAGTAGGGTCGCCACAAATTATTTTAAACTCAATGCTGTATCACGAAGTATACATAAATTCGAACATCAAAAATGAAAGGAGAAAGGATATTTATCGACAAAGCAATTATGGTCACTTATTAGTCACCATTCGAGTTGCTGCATTCATCCCAGCGGCGAGTGAGAGCTGTCTTTCGAATGTAAAGAGCTAAGCTTAAACAGATTCGATCAGTTCGACATCCGAGTGGCTCGAACTACGTGTATTAAAGTTTCAAAAAAGATCACGAGTCTATTTTTCATTTCAATCACAAGTTACTAAAATATTTGCTTCACATCTTTATTTAAGATACTATTTCCAAACCACTTCTATCGAACCGTTCAAAAAAATACCATGAATCCATTTTCTATCGCATTCACAAATTATATTCAAAAATGTGCATTGATCCAACTAACAAATAAACAGTCGTCTCTCGAGTGCAAGGGGCTAATAAAGTGCATCGAATAACTGTTGCATCTTATTCTAGGTTCTGACGATAAGATAGGGAATGACATTAAGATGGTAAAAAAATTATTTTCGAGTCGCCAAAAATCCTTCTCGCAAGCATCATTTTTATGCACAACGAAGCTACTTGCCAAATTTCGGTCCAATCAGCTTTGACTCGTTTTCGGAAGTATACCTCGGATTTAGATTTACAATTACTAGTTTATCGATGCAGGAAGAGAATCTTTCAAAACGGTAGCAGATGGGTGCACCAGGTGGCGGAAGCGCGCGGAACACTCGCGTATAAAGAACTCTTCCGATAATACCTTGAAAACGTTTTAACCATAGACGAGGTACAGAATAGACCCAACATCCGATGCTTTTTTTTGTCCAGGGTCTCAGGGGCACGCGTGCCCTCTTACCATTTTAGTGTCACTCTCAATGTTACCGATTCAGCATAGAATAAGATTACAGCATTGACACATCTTGCGCGGGAAGCGACTAAAGTCGTTTTACGCGGATTTCGCATCTTGAGCGGGAAGCGACTAAAGTCGTTTTTCACGGATTATTGATAGATTATTGTTATCGATGGGTTTTTGCGATGTTTTTACGATAAGATCAGATAGACATGAAAAGACGAAAGTAAAAAAAATAAATGCTCTCTCATTAAATAATGTGCGCCCCCTTGTACCATGAAATTTTCATAAAAAAACTTTTTTCTGTCTGCACTACGTGAACTTATTGCTGACTTATTATTGAACACTGTAAAGCGTTCTACAAAATCCATTGTATCTTAAACAATTCTTTAAATGTCAATTTAACATTTTTAAAGAATATTCTCGAGGACTTCAACTTTAAGAAAATGTAGAAAAAGGAAATCAATATTTTTTAAGTTTCACAGCGATGTTCCCCCTTGAACAATTTTTTTAATTTCATCATTCTGTTATCTATTCGTTTGTAGTTTGTTATACTAATTTTAATTTTAAGTAACTTGAATAAAAACCGAATAATTAATACAATGTGACAAAGTAGAAAATGTTACCAATATGACCACGTAACGAAAGAGTTGATTTATTATTGCCACGATTTTATTATTTTTAATATCGTAACAGTTATTGTATTCGATAAAAATGTTTTTTAGAAAAGAGGATCGACATCGAGACAAAGTCTATTTGTACGCAAACGTCAATCGAAGCCATCCACTCGAGCGAGAAAAATACAGAAGATAACAAAGTAACAGCCAACGGGAATCATTTCGTTCCATCGTGCGTTTATTTGGAGCAAAAAAAATCGTCGGCATTTTGGAGTATCGACGAGGATCCTGCTCCTCAATGGTTGATCGAGGTAGCCCTCAACAGAGGGACCGAGGCATGCAAAGAGTGTGTATATTAAAATATTGCAAAATTCTCGAACGAAAATCTGAACGATTCGTGAGAACTCTCAATCATGTGTTGTTGAATCCGAAGAATTTAAGCGTTCAAATTTATATCAGTTTTTGTTATATCCCTATTTTCAAGCCTCTTCATTTTCACATTCGGAGAAAGATCCACAAGATTCCGTTTCTTAAAACAATTTATCGTTTATTCCGATGTAACTTAAAATTGATATTGTGCTTCGCTACGTTGCTAATTAACCCTTTCGCTTCGAGCGGCGAAATTTATTACATTAAACGAATATTACTCGAAGTGAACATTAATTTTAAGCTTTTTTTAAATAACAATATTTTATTAATATTTTAAGCCAACATGTTTCGGCCGCCAATAGGCGTCAACAGTAGTCGAAGGGTTAATAATCCCTAAGTCTGTGTCAGAGCCATTCTAAACGTCTTACCAAAATATTGGACTCCATTTTTATCACGATGCACAAGTTATCCTTTAAAAAAAAAAAAAATTAAAAACAAAATGCACTCCGTTACTGTATCCCTTCAAAATATTTACACTCCGGTGGAATTCAACTTTCCGACAAAAACAAATCGCACTTTTTTCACAACAGTATCACCCAGCTCTCTCGACTAATGTAAATTTTCCTTTTTCTGCACGCAACGAAATATCGAATCGAATCAGCGCAGCGAGCAACGAACAAAGGGAAAAATATCGTCCAACAAGGAGGCCGAGTGAGTTTATATAGAATATATAAAAGCGATCGTTTTTTTTTTTTTTAATAAAAAAAAAGAAAAAAAACACAGTTCGGCGATTTTTCCAGCCGACCAGAAATTCGAGGAAAATTCTATCGCGCTAAAATATGCCAAAATGATTGTAGCTGTGGATTAATGAAATTTCTCTCCGAACTCGCGTCTATTATATGCAAGAATGGGAAAAAATGGGCGGAGGAGAAGGAAGGGGATGAAGAGACGGGTTCAATGATAAAATGGAATTTATAAAATTGTTCGATAAAATTCCGACACGCGTAATTGTAACATACTGCCTCGAGCGGGTCGGCCATTTTGAAGCTCTTCGTCGGGCGAATTGTAAAAATAATGAGGATGTCGTTTTGGCGCGTCGAACGTTATCGGGGAAATTATTTCACGTAACGAAGACAAATTTTCTTTTATATTTTCAATATTGTGAAATTGTTTTTTCGCTATTGTTTTTTTTCACTCTCAAAGTAAAATGATCCTATTCGTCTCGAGCTTATCCTGTTCTATTTTACATTTGTAACGTTTAAGGTATTGTTCTTTCAGTGGTATCGATATTTTATTTTAATTTGTACAACATTAAGAGTCCCGTGTAATATTTTGGTGATAATTTTTGTCCCATTAGATACGAAACAATTATATCAGAACTCGAAGCAAAACTTGCTCGAACGAGAAAAGACCTCGAAGAAGCTTCGAAAGCGAAGTCTATTGTAAAAGAGAAGTACAAAAAGTAATATTATGCGAGACATTCTATATAAATGATTAGAAATTGTAATTTAATTGTTGACCAATTCAGATCCTTGGAAAATGCGGAAACCGAAGCTCGCAAGGAAAACGAGGCGTTGCAAGAAAGAATCGTACGCATCTGCACTTCCGTGTTAGAAAATTTTGGTCCCCGTTCGATGAACTACGGGAAGAATACCGGTTACCAAATTAAATCTCGCAGAAGATTGAAGTATCGTGACAGAATTTTAAAGAGATTACATAAAAAGGTATAAATGATAACATAGATAACTAATTTTCTCTTGTATTATATTTTGTATAAGCTACATTTCTTGGTATTTGTAATAAATGGACGCTCTAACGTCCACTTGGAATGTTGGTATTTCTTGATTAAAAAAAGAAACAAATATTTTAATACGTCCCAAACTATAATTTATGTACATTCTAACCCTTTCCACTCCGTGCGATTCTTTATCACCGAAGAAAAGAAATTTTATTTCGAACGGAAAAATTACTACCGCTTGTGAAAGTACCTGCTTTTATTCATTTTATAAATATCCTTTTTCCTCTGGTAAATGAAACATAAATTTTTAATTTTGCAAATCATCATGGTGTGATACCTTTGGAAAATTGAGCGCAATTATGCTGAAAACAGAATGTCTCCGTAGCGAAGCCAAAGGAGCGCTAAGGGTTAAATTACTTATACGCTGCTTTAATTTTGCCAAAGCAACAAAAATTTTGTAAATCCAACAATGCAATGGTTTCTTTCCAAAAAGTGGTCCGACTATCCCGGACCTACCGTATTAAAAAAGAAAGAAACAACTCTGTATAATAAATAAAAAAAATACAATTATAAAGCTATGGAATAAAAATCGTGTATAGGATAAACATAAATTCTTTATCGAAATAATACGATGGAAGGCTCGTTTGACGGATTTCATTTTTGTCAGCTGCGGATGGCAGTTGCGAGGTCGAACAAATTGAAACGGGAATTGGTCGCGGCTCGTAGAACGCTGAAAAATAAATCAGAGGAATACGAATCGATCAGCAAATGCTTCGACCAGTTGAAGCAAGAGATGGACGCAACCGAGACGAATTTGAACAACCTGATCGCGGAGAACGTCTCGTTAAGAAAAAAGATGGACGACACGCGAGACTGGCTGCAGAACACCATAGGAAAGAAACACCATTCGAACCATTTTAGAGACGCTCATAAAAACAGAGAGTTGACGAATTTGAAGAAAAAAGTTGAGGAAGATATGACCGCTATTGCTCAACTTAGAAACAAGTATTTTTTAATTCTTTTACTCGTCTTGGTATTAACAAATAACAATGGCGGTTCGTGCATAAGCTCTGCGGAACTGTAGCACTCCCAATTTTTCTCTACATAAACATATTTATTAATTTACTTATATTTGCTTGTAATAATTAATTTTATCATTAACAGTTCAATGCATAGATACTGTGGAACTGTAGCATCTCCAATTTTTCTCTATATATAAACATATTTGTTAATTTATTTATATTTGCTTGTAATAATTAATTTTATTATTAATAGTTCAATGCATAGATACTGTGGAACTGTAGGACCCCCAATAAAAAAAATATATTTATTAATTTATTTATATTTGCTTGTAATAATTAATTTTATCATTAACAATTCTATACAATTCTCTTATTTTGTATAAAAAGTAATAAAAATCGATAGTGAGATACGCTATCGTTTATATGTAAAATAATATTTTTTTCATATTTAATTTTTTTCTTCTTTATGTTCACCATAATTTCGATATTTTATCTAAACACGTGTACACTGTATTTACAGTGTGTATGTATATTTAAAAAGTTACAACACCTGTACAGTTTCAAGCAACGAGTCGCTACTGATAAATAATTACCACAAAGGTAATTTGACACACTTTTAGATTTCGGTAACTTTGATAATTTAGATTGATACGATCGGAATCAGCGAACGCCAACAAAGGATTTTTATTAAATAGTTACAAAAGTCAGTTGAACGATTTGACTAAAGAAAAGAATGAACTGACGTCTAAAATAAAGAGTTTGGAGAACGAAATTAGCAACGTTCGAAACAATAACTCGCAACTAAAAGCAAAAGTATGTATTCTTGGTAAAATTGTTAAATATAATTCAAAATTCACGAATATACTGTGTTATCCATTAATTTTTTTTATTAGATTTCAGTTCTGAATTTCGAAAAGGATAAATTGCTCTCGGACAACGAAAAATCGAAAACGAACATAACGGAAAAGGTGAAAATATATGTTAATACTTGCTATAAAATATTTATTTGATATTTTATTTTTAGATGGAAACGCAGTTAGCTAAAAAATACGAAGAAACGGTGCAACACGAAACTGAAGCTATTAAAGCTACGTACAACGAGACTATTAAGTCTATGAATATGAAACTTGTGGCTACTAAAAATCAGAATATTGAATATTTAAATGCAATCAAGGTATAGAATGATAAAATGTTAAAACAGAATATAAAATAAGACTTCGTGTACGAAAAAAAAAAAATGAAAGTGAGAAATAGAAAGAGAGAGAGTACAATATATTTTATTATTATTTAATATTGTAAATGTTGAAAAAATTAGTCAGTTTTATTAGGTCAGTGGAATTTAAAATTTTTCGTAAAGCAAAATGTTGCTTCAAATTATCTCAGGATTGATCCCTTAAAGAGACTTCCAAACCTTTTTAGACACCCTGTATAATGCAAGAAAAATAAACCTTTGTCCATATTTTTTGACAAACTATCTCGAAGAATCTACTGTTGCAAATTTTTTAATTTCTATGAAAAATTATGAAACCGTTGTTTTGATCAGTTTAGAAGTTTCAGTGTTAAAAAATATAAATACACGACTATATGACTTTCATGTCACATAATTTTATAAAGGTTTAATTATTTTATCAGCTATTCCAAGTTGTAAGAGTCTTTAAACATTTTATTTTAATTTAGGAATTTTTGAAGACATTTTACGAGCAACAAGGAGCTCGTGAAGCGGAAAACAGCTCGAACGGAAGTGAGGCGAGTGAAAAGGAAGCTCAGGAAACCGCGTGTCATATTTTAAATATGACACCGGAAGAATTGTCTGGTTTTATCAATGGGAAACCTAAAAATTCGGTAATTTATCGCTAACAGTTAATACTTCATCCTACTAAACTTTAAAAAGAAAATAATAATATTTAATAATTTGTACAGATAAATTCTTGGATAACCGAACTAAATCGAATAACCGCAAGAAATAATTTCTCCAAGGAATTATCAAAATTTTTACTAAAAAAGACAATGAAGAAAAGAAAGATATGACGAAGGATCGAAGGAAGATAGGGTTGCATAAATACTTTTCAAAATCGTTTCGCTGTATATTAATAAACAAAATGTACAATACGATATTGTGTTAAATATAATTTAGAAATAAATACAGTTCGCCTTTCCTAAAGATTCAGCGTGTACCGTAGTACAAAAACGACTGGAAAACCGTCACCATGCGATACTTTGGCTTTTTACCGTTAACCAAGTCAAATTCAACACATTGTTTACCGTTCGTTCAGATCTTTCATTTTCCACCAAAAACAAACAAACGTTTTTTTCGATGTACACAATTTACAGAATGATTTTCCTACACCAATAGTTGTGTACTAATAAAATTGAATAGCATAAAGAAAAATAAATAAAATTAAATAAAAAAAAATCTATACATAAATATATAATTGCAAAGTCACAATGTAAATAAATGTAACTAATACGGTCAACAATGTGTTAACTTCAAAACTTGCTTCTGGCCATGAAAAATTAACGCGTCTCGATTAACCTGTTAACCGGGTCATTTTTCGATCAGAAGCTCCTTTATACTTTGAGTTAAAAATTAATAGAAAATAATACATTTTAATTGGGTCAATTTTAATCATTGCAAATGTAAGTCTAATGTAACGCGTTTTTGTCTAATCAAGTCTAATGATTACGTCCAAAATATCGGCAGTCCGCGTGACGAGTTTACTCATCTTACCCGGTTAACAGGTTAAATACCACCCTAATTCCGCCTCACATTTAATTCAACAGCTACAACACCCATTCTTCAACCCTACTTACGATACTCTTAATCCAGTTCCCTATCAAAATTCAGTATAAAAAGATCGTAATACGTCGAAGCAAACGTTATTAAAAATCTTCCATAAAATACTACAAAATTCCGCAGAAAAAAAAAGAACAAATAAATAAATAATTCTGCATTCAATTATCGCTCTGCAGCTCGCTAGATCCAGTGGCATCCGGCGCCTTCTGCAACTGAGCGCTCTGGAATCTCTCGTACCCGTTGCTCTCCCCAAAGATCTTCCTCCCAGGGATCCTTTCGTCCTCCTTCACGCTGACCTCCGTTCCAACCTGCACCGGCCACGGCAGCTTCCCATCGTTTCTCACCGAAACTTGATTAGCCAACTTTCTGTCGTTATTCTGATCAAACGGATCGTTGTTTCGAAGACTCTCCAGCGTCACCTTGCGACGACTCTCGTCCTCGGTGTAAGGATACGGCCTGTCCGCGAAGTTCGACCTCTTCGAGTAATTGTCGTAACCATCGTACAAATTTCTGAACCGATATCTGCTAGGATCGACGTTCCCTGGAATACGTTTGTACGTTCCGTCCCTAGAAACCGGTGTCCTGGTTCCATCGTAAGGTCTAGGATAGTTCCTCAGATCCACGGGCTTTCTGACTATCTCCGGAAGAGTTGCGTAGTAGATGATCCTCTTGGGCTTAGGCGTCGGTCTGCTGCGTCCGTAAAGGTCCAAATCCTCGTCCCTGTACCGATCGTAATAATAAGAATAGTCGCTAGGAACACGCATGTAGTAGTCTCTCTCCATCCTGTATCGGTCAGGATAATAGTAGCTGTAGCCACGGCGGTAGGCCACAGGGTCGTAGTCACGGTCTCTGATGGCGTTCCGGTACCACGGGAAGTCGTACTCGTCGTAGCCTCTGGTAACAGGCATGTCTCGAGCCTCTCGGTGCTCGTAGCTCCTCCTGTGGTGGCTGGTCACGAAATCGGCTCGAGGAGCGTGGTAACTTCTCGCGTTCGGTAAGTCCTCGTCGTCCATCGTTTGTTGGATCATCTGATCCAAGCTGGTTCTGTGAGGAAGCTCCACGGACAGTGGCTGAGTGGACCAGGTCTCTGGAGAACTTAAACGGACCTCTCGAACGTTTTTCACGGTGGATATTTGTTCCAGTTTCGTTTCGTTCTCCGCTTCGCGACGAACTCTCGATACAGCTTCCTTTGTTCCTTCGGTGGTTTCTTTCGAGGAACCCTCGTCCTCTGGTTGGACAATGGTCATCATTAGTCCTGTTTTGAAGATCTTGTTGTCGATTCTTGCGTCGTTAGATTCTCGGTTTGCGAAGGTCGGTCCGAAGAATTTTTGATTGAGCATCGACGGCTTGGATAAGGGGATCGCGTTGAGTCTGATCGATTTCGGTTGGTCGAGGGTTGGGTTTTTTTGTACAGCTTCGAGAGGATTTAGGTGACCGACACCGCTCACGCTGCGAACTTCGAAAGCGGAAGAGTCGAGCCGCGGCCACGATGGATGATTCCAGTAATCGGTCGCGTACGGGAGAACCTGCCATGCCTTGCCAACTCCTGCCGCGCAGATTTCCGTCAGCAGGAACAGTAATGGGGATAGTTTGAGCAGAAACAGCTGCATTTTTGTTTATCTGGAATTAAAAAGGAATTGTTGTATGTTTTGAAGTATTGAATTAACACATCGTCGGTGTTACAATTTTTAGAACGTTATGCGTAGTTAGGGTATGTCCGATATAGTTGAACCATCGGAAGAAATTAGCCAATAATAATATTTCAAAATAAAACAAATAAAAGCTAAGCTTTCAACGTGTACCAATACAGACCTGAATGTAAATTGGATTTTTAACAGGTTCCGTTAGGATTTAATTAGGACTAATTAAAAACAATTTGGTCGCAGAAGACTTAAGAATTTAAGAAGAAAATTGTAGATGCCTGGAAAGGAAAGTCGTATCTTTGTTTAATATGATTTAATAGAACCCATTATATCTTTTTGCAAATAAAATTCACCCTTTTGCAAATGAAATTCACCGTATATTATATTTAAAAGAAACATCAAATAATGTTAATTACATAGTAAGAGATCAAAAATTTTATTATAATTGATACAATTACATAATTGCATATGGAGATGAAGGTGTGTATGAAAACTGTGTGCAGATAATTCAATAATAATAATAATAATAATAATTTAATACCAACCATTTATAGTAACCTAATACCGTTATAAAAACCTAGGGTTAGGCTGAATTTCAATTTTAAAAACATAGGGTGAATTTGATTTGCAAAAAGATGAATTTCATTTGCAAAAGGATGAATTTGATTTGCAACAGGATGAATTTCATTTGCAAAAGGATGAATTTTATTTGCAAAAGGGTGAACTTAATTTAAAAAACCTATAATGAATCATAAGATATTATTTTTTGAAATTGATACTGTCAATTCTCAGAAACCAACGACGCCCAAACCAAAATTTCAGCTTCGATCCCCAGAGAACCGGCGCGGCGCTTAACGCGTCAACTATCGCACTAGAACTCTATTTCATTTATTTATTATTCCTTTTTCTTTTTTTTTTCTTTTTTTTTCTTTTTTTTTTACTTATACCACTATGATTCTCAGCTGCTCAATTGTGCCTACTCGAAATGAATGTTCCGGGCGGAACAGTCAGGCGACAGACGTTTAATGACCGTTCCGTCCGGTAAACCTGCATGGTCAGATGAGATCGTGTCCTCGGTCGCGCCGTCGATTCCCCATAACAAATATAATTTCCCAGCCGTTTCCGCGGCATTATGCTCCGAGTTCCGGGCAACACGTAGATCCGGTCGCGCGATTGTTCACTCGACTACATTTACCATAGCATCCTCCCGCGAAATCGGACCAGAATTCGACTCTGTTCGCGCTATCGCGCGCGCGTATACGCGGAGAGTTCAATGCACGAGCGCCACCGACTGATTCCGCTTGCGAAATTTTCCGAGAACAATGGACGCTGTCAAAAATCTTGACAACCATGACGTTTAATTGATTGCCTTCGCGTGGGATTTAATTCGTTTCGCGTTCTCCTCGATGCTTTGTTTGGATGGAACGACTTGTCTTTTATTTAACTCAGTGGCGACTCGTGGCTCGGAATTGTTGGCGTGCCGCAACTTTTTAAATGTACAGTTCTTTATTATAGAGTTAAACAGGTTTGATTGATTCCGTATACTGTTAAACAGGTTCTTCATTCCTTACTTTAACCCATTTGCATCGCAAAGCGGAATATTCCGCGAGTAATATCTTCTCTGTATCACCAAACCCGGAATAATCGGCCGACAGCGACATCCTGCAATATCGTTGAATAAAAATATTTGCGCTAAGAATTTTATATTTATTAACGTATATTATCAGTGGCGGATTTAAGGAGAGGCGCGTCGAATGCGCACTCGGCGCCTCAAAGTTTTTCATATTTTTTTTTTTTTTCTTTTTGTATAGTGGAAAGTTAGGGAAAAATAATTTTGTTTCATAACATTCAATTATTCATGAATTCTTCTGCATTTGAATTTGGAATGTTATAATTCCTATCTGTTGTATTTGATTAATTAAAATTCATAATTCAATATTTAAGTTTTTTTTTTTTTTTAGATTTAATGTTTAGAGGGGCCCAAACACAACCAACCTAAATCCGCCTCTGTATATTATCCTTTGTACTCTGATGTATCATTATAATCAGCTAGTATTAATAAAGAACAGCAAATATTTAAATTGCGACGAGTTATAAATGATCCGACGAAACATGCACGATCAATCGCATACGCTTCGGTGATAAGTGAGAGTCCCTACAATTTAAGTCGCGATGCAAACGAGTTAAAGCCTGACAACCTCCCTTCAAAATGAACGATGGTTCGCATAAAAAAATACGCGTCTAATATTTTTTCTAGAATTAAATCCTATCAAAGTGTCATCAAAATCAGCGTTAATCAGCTTCGTGATGCAAATGAGTTAGCACTAGAACTACCGAGATTAAAGTATACTTATTTCTCTCGAAGAAATCAAAGTGGAAAGTATATAAAATAATATGTAATGCAATTCAGACAAAAGTTCATCTATACTTTTAATAGAAAATCCCGGAAAATCTGCCCAAAGGCACCGCAGTTAATTTATAAAGATTCTGTAAAAAATTACGAATGGGTCTTACGAACCTCCCTTTCAAAATGAACGATTTCGTAATCGAACGAAAATTTCATAAAAATCAGCACTGGTCAGCTTTGTGATGCAAATGACTTAAAGCCTCACAACCTCCCTTTCAAAATCAACGATAGTTCAAATAAAAAAATACGCGTCCAATATTTTTTCTAAATTTGAATCGTATCAAAGCTTCGTCAAAATCAGCGTTGATCAATTTCGTAGCGTTCCTCGTTACGATAAAAAGGATCGAAACATCTCACCCTTCGACCACCATGGGACTACACCCTTGTAAACAACACAAGTGCACCGTAAAATCGGTTTCCCGTCTTAGTCGCTAAAAATCGGTTCGCAATTTCATGGACCGTGTCGAACTGAAAGTTGCATACGAGCCAGGACGAGTTTTTATCCGGATGTTGCACGGTTAAGAACAAGACGGGCCACATTGTAGCGCCGATAAAAAAAAAAGGAGGGAGAAAAAAAACAACGAGGAAGCGAAGGATAGGACGTCTCGGCATAGCGGAACAAATTTTCAGCAGGAAGATCTCCTCCGTTAGCATCGACTCCGCTATGCTCGGTGTTTTACAGTTAGCCTCGTCGGCTGTTTTATTTTGCAACTACGTTTCGGGGCCTCTCTTAATTGCCTACCTCGCGACGAGATTTTTAACGAGGAAACTGGATAACGGATGGAGGCGCTGCGGTGGGACAAGAAGGTGTAGTGCGTCAACTTTTGATGATTTATTGGCTGAGTAACGAGACCGAGAGCGTGACTCTGATGCTTATTGGTAAATTGTGTACGGGTATACCTAAATCGAGGAAAGTTAATTAAATTTGGAATTGTGTGGGTGGATAAGATGTTGGATGTTAGGAGTTTGTTAGGTAATTAGAAGGATTTGAGGAGTGTAAGAATTGAATTGAGTTGATCGCTTTTTATCAATTTTGGAATTGTGTGGGTGGATAAGATGTTGGATGTTAGGAGTTTATTAGGTAATTAGAAAGGTTTGAGGAGTGTAAGAATTGAATTGAGTTGATCGCTTTTTATCAATTTTGGAATTATGTGGGTGGATAAGATGTTGGATGTTAGGAGTTTATTAATTAATTAGAAGAATTTGAAAAGTGTAAGAATTGAATTGAGTTGATCGCTTTTTATCAATTTTGGAATTTTGTAGCAATTCTGGGAGAAGTATGAATTCTGTTAATTGTTAGTCAAAGGATTAGTTAATTAGATTTTAAATAGTAAATCGTATTCGATTTTTTGAATTTCTGTGAATTTCTGAAATTAAACGTATTTCGTAAAATTATAAATTTATTATTTCATAGAATAATAAATAAATCAATAATTGAGGAAATAATCTATAAAATAAAGGAAGTAGGCAAAAGTAGGATACCTAATACGTTTTATTTTATAACTTTCTTAATATTAAAATAAAAATTTATTTTTCACTGTGAAAAGATTCTTTTATCAATTAACCAAGATTTAGTTTTGTCAAAATTATGGTAAATAGCGTTTTTTAATTTAGTAAAAAATAAAGAATAAAAATATATCAGAGAAGTACGCCAAAATCGAACTCCTAATTTATTTTACTCTAAAACTGTCTTAATATCAAAATTAAAATTCATTTTTCAACGTGAAAAGATTCTTCAATCAATTCACCAAAAACTTTATCAAAATTACAGTAAAAAGAATTTTTCAATTTAGTAAAAAAAATAAAAAAATAAAAAAATATCAGAGAAGTACGCCAAAATCAGGTTACCAATTTATTTGATTGTATAACTATCTTAATATCAAAACTAAAATTCATTTTTCAACGTGAAAAGATTCTTCGATCGATCAACCAAAAACTTTATCAAAATTACAGTAAAAAGAATTTTTCAATTTAGTAAAAAAATAAAAAAAATATCAGAGAAGTACGCCAAAATCGGGTTACCAATTTATTTTATTGTATAACTATCTTAATATCAAAACTAAAATTCAATTTTCAACATGAAAAGATTCATCCATCAATCAAAATTACAGCAAAAAGAATTTTCCAATTTCGTAAAAAAAGAATCCAACATAAGAAACCAGATTTAACTTAAGCCTACTTCCTCTAACAAATAAATAAATCTGTAAAAGAATCTACAAAATAACGCATAAATAATAATATATAAAATCATCTATAAATAATCTACGAAAAGAAAAGAAAAAATAATTACAGTAAGAATTAAAAGAATATAAATTTACCTGAATTCCACAGCCTGGCCGGATTCCGAATGTCGTCGACTGTCCGGAGTTACCACGATTACTACAGTCCGCGAACTACGGCTTCGCGGTCTACCCCGGCTTCGTATCTGCATACCGTGTGCTGTTGTCGCAGCTAAAACATGCTCACCCCTCTACTCGCGAGCTTAACTACCGTTCTCAATTGGTCGCCGATTTTAACTGTAATTCTTGTACCGAAAGATAGGTAAATGGCTTCCACCGCGCTCTGCGCGCCAACAGGATCGAAGGCGATCGTTTAACACTAGAACTACCAAAGTGCTCAAAATGACTGGTTCGCGATATCTCGTATAAATTCCCTAAAATTACCACCGGTACGCTTTTTATCATTTTTTTCCGTTTTTCTGTACGCAAATATAAAGTGAAGAGCAAAGATTTATTTTCACTGTGTCTTATACTTTTTTTTTTTTTAAATAGTTATTACTTCGAATTCTTTGGTAAAGAAGGTATGCTTAAATCGTCGGTAGTTCTGGTGTTAACGAAGTTTGTCGAAACGAAAACGGTAATGCATTGGCGCGTTGATCGCGAGTAGTAAAAATTGTGAAAAATGTTTGGAGGAGGAAAAGGAACGAACTGATTTTTTTAAATATTAATATCCAGTGTTGCGACAGTATGAATATACGATGGTTTGA
>SMSQ01020297.1:0-11729 GCA_019453375.1 Ctenoplectra terminalis | reverse complement strand
CAATGGGTTTTATAAACCGCGTTAAACGAAGATACGATTTTCTTTTGCAAGCTTCTATATTTTTTTTTCCTTAAATTCTTAGCTACTTTGCGACCAAATGTTTTTAACACTAGATTTACGGAACCCGTCAATTTGACGTAGTTCTAATTTCGGGTTCAAGTTTACCAAGTGTGCGAGCTGAAATTGTAAACTCGAAATAAAATTTATATACGAAAAATATACTAAATGAATCTCTACTAATGAAAATTGATTGATTTGAAATTAAGTGAATTAATTATATTACAAAATATCTGTATTTTAATATACCCATCAAAATGATCCAATTAAGGTCCGTAAATCTAGTGTTAGATTAGTATCGTAGAACACTGCCCAACGGAAAGTCGACCAAACTCAGCGTGGCGCTGAACGTGTTAAATAACCCAAATATAAAGAACTTTTTAAATAACAAAACAGTTCCACAAGGTTTAACACTCATAGACTTTAACCCTTTATAGCCCGAATTTTGTCTGTTTATCAGAGAAAAAATTACGATTGCATACAGTTTTTCACTTTGATTTGAAAATTTTTAAACTAATAATTGTTATAGATGGATCGTGGTATAATTACACTAATATAGTAATCAAGTTTAATAGAACAGTGACAAGTAGATAAAACAAATTTTTTAAAATATAGATACACTAATTTGTAACTTTTAAGTCACAAAAAGCCATAGAGGGTTAATATCATTTTTACTGCATATTAGCTAAGTAATTTATTTGCAATATTTAATTTTATCCTATCGTAATATTCTGTAATACGTAGCTATGACGATACCAATTAAATAACAAAGGGTTGATGCAACTTTAAATTTAAATAANAATTGCATCATTGTAAATTTATAGAATTTCTACGAGAAATTACAAACCCATCATTTTGATTGCTTCTGCAGTTTTAGTGTTAAAGGGTAGAGGTTTTTGCTAGATATTATAATTAGTAATAAATTGGCCTGAAAAGTAGAATTCTTAATAAATTTTATTGTAACATAAGAGATACTCTAATTAATCCCTCTTTAGCAAACATTAACTATTAGCTGTAATTGAAGTTTTCAAAACAAACTTTTTTTTAATATATATTAACTGTTTAAAGATCTTGTAGGTTTGTAGAATGAATCAAAACAAATTTTATAGTTTTGAATTTGTTTTTTATTTCGATAACTCGTGAGCTTCTTAAACCTTTCACTCAACTTACTTCAACAGCCTGCGCCCATAATATTTTTAATTTTCTTCTATCATGAGAAATTATTCTTAGAAAGTTTTAATAAATCAGTGTAACATGTGACGAGAACAAATTGAAGTGAAAAGAGTCAAATACAAGTACGTAAAAAAAAAAGAAAAGAAAAAAAGTCTGCAACGATCGAACCGCAACGCGATTTAATTGAAATCGCATAACACATAAGAAAAACGATATTTAGTGCATTCTTTGTTATATTCATCCCCAACAGACTGTCTAGCAGGATTATGCATCTAGCAGGATTAGTTCCGTTTGTATATTTTATGAGAACTAACAGTTATTTTAGCAAGTTTCGTTCACAAATTTGACAGATGCGCATATCGTCCTTATGTTTCATATATGTACATACAAAATAACACGGTGATTCAAACTTATTTTCGTAACGAAAGTTTGCTGTTAAAACTACTGCATTAATCAGTACGTTTCAGTTCGAATATAACGCGTTACCCGTCTGATAAAAATATTGCCAAAGTTCTATTATTTCCAAATTAACCTTTTGCCAAACCCATTTCTAAATTAACGCAGAGATTCGAATCGCGTATAATATAGTTATTTTATTTCAACTTTTCGTGTATCTTTACATTATACAAGACTTAATATTGAATCCTAAGCTTGATAACTTTGGTTCGAGCAATATTTTAGAAAGCACTCGTCAAAATCCATTCTCTGTTCCTCGGGACAAGTACCGAAAAAATGTATCTTCCGAGTGCAAAGAGTTAAGCAAAAAAAAAATCCTTGCAGTATTAACCTTTTTTCTGTAAATTTTATAAAAATACAAAGTTCAAATTTCCAATATAGTAATCATAAAAATATCAATAATTGTAGTTTCTTAAATCTTTTCAATGAAAGAGCTAACATTACAGGATACTGGACAGTTTATAAAAATGATTAACCCATTTTCATCACTAAGCGGAATATTCCGCGAGTAATATCTTCTCCGTTTTATTCTTCTCAACTTTATTCAATTTTATTACCCTACAATAAGAGAAACGATATACCAAACACTCTCACGAATTTCGATTTAAAAACAAAGTTGCAAGAATAAGAGTTTATATTTCCGCACGATAGCCAAAATCGAGCCGGTGTTAGGGATGTATCCGCGCTCGAATCTACCGGTCGGTAAAGTGTTAATAAAGAATAGGAAATATTTAAATTGGGACGAGTTATAAACGAACAATCGTGTAGGCTTCCATGATAAGTGAGAGTCTTTGCACTTTAAGCCGTGATGCAAATGGGTTAACTCTGCTATGGTCTTCTAATTTTTCTAGACACACTCGCTCTCTTTTTACTAAAAAAAAAGCTCCTAGTTTTATTAAAAATGCATCTTTGGCACAAAATTAAAATTTAAAAAGCTAGCGTATAAACAATAGCCTTTTTATATTTTTCTAAAAATTAGGAAATTCTTTAATGAAAAAGAAACACGATCGAGTCAAAAATGATCCAAGGACCGCAAACAGGATTAAATATCCTTTTCCATGATTTATGGCATTCTGTATCTTTTGGATCAACATTTAACTGCGTTTTGTTGCTATTTATGAATTAATTACCAGTGCTGATTGGACGATCGAATTCGATAAATGGACTTTGAAACTGGCTTTAAGTTCGATTCCAGTTAAAACGGTCGCCCTCTAGTAATACGAATTAAAGCAACTTTTAATATTAAACCGCATATAAAATGATTATGAAACTACGACGATTTTACCTTTCCTCCTTAAATCAGTTTCATAATTGTCCCAAGGGCAGTTTGAAATTCAAAGCGAGCTCAACTTATAACGCTAATTTTGGTATTTCAACTGGCGAGTGGGGTTGCTTCGGGCTAGACTTTTAGTATCGCTGTAATAGTCTGATAGCCTTAGGAATTGTAATAATTTTTACAGAACGGTGTTGAAATTATAAAAATCGCATTGAATAATAATATTAACGCGATGTTATTTAAATTACATTTTTTTGTATTATATCCTCTTTTTAATTAATATTTATTCATCCTTCGAACTCTGTTTCCAATTATGTCGCGCGTCAATTTCTGTTCGTTTTAAGTCAAATTAAGTAATTTAATGTTTATTGGAATATGAGTTCTTATAAATGAAATAAAATAGTTTTATTATCTATATTTTTGTTTCGCTTTAATTTTGATTATATTTTAAGTGGCCATACTTTCTGATTTTCAGAGGACACATCTAGCAGTCCTATTATCTTTGCTTATTTTTTCTCTCAAGCGATATTGTATTTTTACTACTCTTAGTATTAGGTTATCCCAATGGGTTTTATAAACCGCGTTAAACGAAGATACGATTTTCTTTTGCAAGCTTCTATATTTTTTTTTCCTTAAATTCTTAGCTACTTTGCGACCAAATGTTTTTAACACTAGATTTACGGAACCCGTCAATTTGACGTAGTTCTAATTTCGGGTTCAAGTTTACCAAGTGTGCGAGCTGAAATTGTAAACTCGAAATAAAATTTATATACGAAAAATATACTAAATGAATCTCTACTAATGAAAATTGATTGATTTGAAATTAAGTGAATTAATTATATTACAAAATATCTGTATTTTAATATACCCATCAAAATGATCCAATTAAGGTCCGTAAATCTAGTGTTAGATTAGTATCGTAGAACACTGCCCAACGGAAAGTCGACCAAACTCAGCGTGGCGCTGAACGTGTTAAATAACCCAAATATAAAGAACTTTTTAAATAACAAAACAGTTCCACAAGGTTTAACACTCATAGACTTTAACCCTTTATAGCCCGAATTTTGTCTGTTTATCAGAGAAAAAATTACGATTGCATACAGTTTTTCACTTTGATTTGAAAATTTTTAAACTAATAATTGTTATAGATGGATCGTGGTATAATTACACTAATATAGTAATCAAGTTTAATAGAACAGTGACAAGTAGATAAAACAAATTTTTTAAAATATAGATACACTAATTTGTAACTTTTAAGTCACAAAAAGCCATAGAGGGTTAATATCATTTTTACTGCATATTAGCTAAGTAATTTATTTGCAATATTTAATTTTATCCTATCGTAATATTCTGTAATACGTAGCTATGACGATACCAATTAAATAACAAAGGGTTGATGCAACTTTAAATTTAAATTAAAAAAAAAAAATTAAATAACAAAATCCTAAATTATATTCTCCAAAAAATAAGCAAGCGTTCGGATACTTTTGAGCGGCGATACGAAACAAACTTTTTAAAACAGAAGAAATAAAAAATGTGAGCTTTTATCGTGTTAAAATGCTAATAGACAAACTCAATTTAAATTCGTATTGAAAATTTAAAACAATCGAGAAGCATCAACAAGGTATTTCCCTAAATTCCATCAAAAGTCATCTCGAACAGAGGCTCACGGTAATTGTTATTCGATCCATGGAACTCTTACAAGATAAATAAAATTCGAAAGTTTCGAAAGTTGGCCCGAGCTTGGTCTGAGCTTGCCATGTAGACGCAAAGAGATCCTTAAATCTTGTTGGATCGTGACGTTGCAATCGATCAGCATTTCAATCGACGCCTTCTTCGCCCACCGAATCGTGTCACCGGCATATATCGAGCGAAATTGAATTGGAGTAGCAGCAGCTACCCGGATAGACGTCCTTTACACATGTTTCCGTGGAAATTCACAGAACATGGCCGTCGAATAATACAGCGCGTAAATAGATTATCGATGCAAACATTTAGGAATTGAAAATATTGCTTTGCTACGAATAGATATTTAACACTAGAACTACCGACGATTAAAGTCGAGTTATTTGTACCAAAGAAATCAAAATGATATGTATTTCGAAAAATACCTATAATAAGAGTAACAATTCTTTGTGCATATTTTTTACAAAAAATTGCGGAAAATCCTCAAAAATTCGTTATTGTAAATTTCTAAAATTTCTATAAGAAATTATGAACAAGTCGTTTTGACTCGCTCGGTAGTTCTAGTGTTAAAATCGTAAGAGACATATTATGTTTCGAGAAATTTAAAATTACTTATAAATTTGATAATTGGAAATTTTTCAGATAAATAGACTGAGATTCGTACCATTATTTTATATTTTAATAAATTTAACCCTCTATGGCGCCATGCGACTTGAAAGTTACAAATTAATGTATCTATATTTCAAAAAATTTATTTTATTCAGTTATCACTGTACTATTAAATCTGATTGGTCTGTTATTGCAGTAATACCACGATTCATCCATAGCAATTATTAGTTTAAGAATGTTGTGCGTGACAGCGTCGACGGTTTGGTTCGCGACGATTAAATGACGTAGGCTTTGCAATCAGAGATCGTGGTGTGACTGAAACACTTTTTACAAATTTAAGTAGACTGTATTCACTGTTTTATTTCGTAAAGATTGCGAATTGGCTGGTTCTGTTTATATTTTGTAGGTGCATGGTAAAGTGGGTGTTAGTTAAAATCTCATATTTTCGCGTTGAAAACTTAATATACGTTTATGCAAACAGAGACTTAATAAAGTCGTTTTAAAGCGCTTACTCCGGGTGGAGCATTCTACTCTTGCATTTCTAAACAGCTTTACCTACTAGTTAATCCGTGAGACAAGTTTAGAAAGTTGTAAATTAACCGCAACATGTGCTAAAGTTTCCTACCTTTTTGCCGCGTAAAGTGATGAGATAATTCTGTATTAACTAACATCATGAAACGCGAGTTACTGTCTTAACTCATCTTCCATCAACTTAATCGCTTCTTTAATCTTTATTTTTGGAAACTTTCTCAGTTTCTATTGACGAACCTTAATCTTTCTATTCTGGTCATGAAAACTTACTCCAATTGTGTAACAATAACAATTGTATACGTTTTTAAGAAAACATAATAAAAAATTCATTGATATACTGTGGAACATGTTTAAAAAGAGATACACTGAATAAATCATCGCGTAACAAACTTAAAAATAAAAAGGTTATAGAAATTAAAACACGTAGTTGGAGTATGGTAGGAGCGGTTAATCTTTACATAACATTTTTTCTTTTTAATATAAATATAATTTAAATGTAAAGAATAAGAAAAGCTGTCGAAAGAAATTTTTATTTAAATATACTCCATATTGTTACTTGGCGATAATAATGACAGAACTTAAAAAATGTAAATATTAGAGGAGAGGCTTTTTAAAATTTACGTTTTCGGAAATACAGACTTTATTAATTATTATATATATTATTATTATATTAATACATTATTATAATAATTATTATATAATTATATATAATTATATTATTATATATATTATTATTTATTATTATTATAGCTTATTATTATTACATAAATATTATTAAATTATAATATAATTATTATTTATAAATATAATTTATAATTATAAGTTATAATCATTATAAAGTTAATTATAATTTATAATTTAATTATTATTATTATAATAATGTATTAATATAATAATAATTTATAAACTATTTCGAACAGAATTTACGATGACTGAGTTTCAAATAATACTACAAAATTAACCCTGCTACGATCCTCGGATTCTTTTCGACCTAAGCGCCCTTTCACTCGACTAAAATAATTCTTAATGCTGATAAAAATGTGTGTTCAATATAAAATTGAAAAAAAGAAATTTTCATATCGACAATAGCTGTTTTATATATTTCTCAAAAATTAGCAAACTTTTTTAACGAAAGACAAACTCTATCTAAGTGTCGCAGCAGGGTTAATTCAGGGATATGTTTTGTTTTACCACCGTTCTGCTATAATTATTTCTAGAACATATTTCACGAACATATTCCCCAAGATTAAGAAAAACATTTAACGCGCTATCTTCGCTGTACCGTAATGAAACCACGAGCCAAGAGGTTCGCTTGCACTTAATCCTGCAATCCTACTAAACTTGTCCGACTGTTTTCAATTAAGATAATAGCCGGTGTACAGTTTCAACCACGAAAGTTAATCGATCTGAAGTGGCAGACGTGAAATGTGAATGGAATTCTCCTTTTTTCTCGAGACGACCCGAGTTTCCTCTTTCCTCGACAATAAACCTGTGTTATTCGTTCTTTTTTTTTTCTTTTTTTTATCCCGTGCCAGGAATTAGTGGGAACTTTATGGCGTTGCTCGTTCGCTGCAACGTTTTGGATATCGGCCAATATGCTCCCTAATTTTATCGATTTCGAATCAGGATTGTTTTTACATTAGGGTCAAGATATCTTGGACGTTTGAAGAAGTACTTCTTGTTAAAATTTATCACGTGAATTTACAAGTTGCAATTTTCCCTACTTTTTTCGTGCCGCACGAAAAACGGGTGCCTATGCGAAGATAACCGGACGAATTTGACGAATTTACTAAGGTTTGAGAAAAAACTCGTAAAAACCAAACTGAGAATGATATTTAAAAAATTCAAAATGCAGCGTATCGCGGAAGAAAAGGAGAGTAATGTAGTGCCGATTGTATTTTAATACTCATGGAAAATCATATGAATAGCATCAATATAAACCATGATGAAAAACATAGAAACAAATTTCTCTTTTATAAACAATATTTGCTCTGATCATCGTTTGATCACAGTTTTATGTAGGTCACGTAGTATGAAATATAAGTATTTCATTTTCAATCATTTTTAATAAAATAAGCAATATCGGTCCCGAGAACAATTCGTTCAAAATCAAACATCGGTCACTTTTTTTTGTCATACATGAAAAATGCTTGTTTTGTTGAAATAAAATTATAAGTTCTTGTTATTGCAAATACTCGTTCAATTTTTGCAACAAACCTTTGGTGTGACAGTAAACCTTTCAAAAAAGCGCAATAATAGGATCTGTTGTCATTAGAAACATTAGTTTTGAGATATTCTGTATACGATATAAGATGGTCACTTTATTATGCCGGTCACTGTATATTGATATTTTAGAAAACTTGTTTATAGAAACGAAGCGAAACGGGCAGTAAATAAAATATGATGTGTAAAAGCTGTGTTATTTATGTTAACTAATTTTTCGGATTATTCGTATTTTCTATTGTCCGGATTGTGTCTGGTTTTGATTGATCCGGATAAACGGAGCTTTTCTGTATTTTGGGAATAAAAAATTTGTTCGTTGGTTTGCTTCGAAGTTTCCTAGTGTAGCTACTTATAGAGAAGAAACTGGGGTTTCTAATTGGACTTTGGAGAGTTCTAGAGAAGATTACTTCCTGCTTCGCAATAGCAATAGTGGTATTATATACACAAGTGTACGCGGTAAGTCAAACCAGAATTCTGTCTGCTACATCAATTTCTCAAATTAAATAGCTGCGTAATATTTCTGCAGGATAAATCTGCTAAAATTATATGTATTTCGTTGTATAATTTTGCACTTAATCGGTTGCCAAAAAAAAAAGAAAATACTTCCAAATATGTAAAATTGTGTTAAATCTCAGAATTTAAATTTAAAATTCGCGAACTGACTACTTAAATATGCGTACTCACTCGAAGCTAAAGTATAATGAGATTAGTGCACATACGGAATCACATAATATTCAAATTCTCGATTAGTATCTCCGCAAAAGGTATTAAATAATATTATCGTCTACCACTTGTATAAATTCATGAACTCACAAGCTAAATATGCATATTCGAAACCAAAGCACTATAAAATTAGTACTCATATGGAATCGTATAAAATTCAAATTCTTGATTAATTTCTCTCTAAAAGCAGCTAAATAATATTACCGTCTACCATTTCTGTAAATTCATTAACTCGCAATCTAAATATGCGTACTCGAGTCGAAAGCATTATAAAATTAATGCTCGTGTCGAATTTACATTTTTGACTAATTTCTCTCTGAAAGCCTCTAAATATCATGATCTGTAATTTTTATAAATTTATGAACTCCAACCCGAATATACATTTTCGAAAACAAAATATAAAATTAGTGCTCGTATAGAATTTACATTTTTGACAAATTTCTCTCTGAAAGTCACTAAATATCATGATCTATCATTTCTATAAATTTACGAACTCTAACCTAAATATGCATTTTTTTAAACAAAGCATTATAAAATTAGTGCTCGTATAGAATTTACATTCTTCACTAATTTCTCCCTGAAAGTCACTAAATATCATGATCTATCATTTCTATAAATGTACTAACTACAATCTAAATATTCATACTCGAAACCAATGTATTATAAAATTAGTGCTCGTATAGAATTTACATTTTTGACTAATTTTTCCTTAAAAGCAACTAAACAATAGCATGATCTACCATTTCTATAAATTTATGAATTTTTAACCTAAACACGCATACTCGAAACCAAGGCACTATAAAATTAGTGTTACCATATAAAATTAGTGTCACCATATAAAATTAATAATCTCGATTACTTTCTCCCTAAAAGCCGCTAAACAATATTAAATACCATCTACAATTTCTATAATTTCATAAACTCACATCCTAAATACGCATACTCGAAACCAAAGCATTATAAACTAGTAAGTGTTCATACAGAATAATATAAAATTCACATTGCCGATTAATCTCATCCCGGAAAGCCAATATAAAATATTTCCTCATCTATCCATTTCCATCCACCGAATTTTTTATCTCGTTAGAACTTCGCGACTCGACAACAATCGATCGATCGCCATAAGGTTTCTCCTCTTCCTCGAGATATTGGGCCTTCTAATTGGTCACGAGGTCGACAGGGAATTGTTCCTTTTGTGCCTCGATTCGCTGGTTAATTGACGAAACTTTCACATAGGGCAAGGCAACACCTCGATGGAGTTTCAGCGGTAACGAGGACGTGTATCATGATCGTGGCCCCCTTAATTGTTTCCCTGGTCGGATACTCTGCACGTTGGCCAATAAGCCGACAGACGGATCGAAACACCGACGCGGTATTTCTTACGTTTCTTTCATAAAAATAAATGAACCTGTCGCGCGTGATCCGACTAAATTATCGCGTGGCACGGTGGAAAGTTTGATTGAAAGTCTCGAAAGGCGGATCGGTCTGGTCGCCTTAATGGCCGTTCCAGAGCCGAGGGTGAAGTTATGGAGCTTTTAGAATAGGGGAGGCGCAATCAACGACACGGCTGGTGTTTATTCTTCGGATTCCTTGGCTGTGCGAATCGCGTCGAAAGATTTACTGGCCGATTGAAGGTTGAACGTAAAATTGGGTACATTAGATGGATGGATTAATTAATAATTGGTAGCGATTGGAAAACGAATTGCCTTAATTTCGATATTCTGAATGGACGTTTTAGATGTTGGCAACTTGATTTGATGTTTCAAATACATTTGTATAAATTGGACACGTTTTTTGGTAAAAGAAAAAATTATGTTTCTTTTTAAAAATAAGCTTGCACTCGGTTGATACAGATTTACTTAGATTCAGTGTTACGGAATTTCATTTCGAACATATTTCATTTTCTTACATAGTGTTGTCTCGATTGGACTATATTTAACACGTTAAATGGTCCCTGTGGACCGACGCTAAAATTTTCGTTTAGGCTTCGTTGGTTTCCAAAGACTAAATCAATTTTAAAAAATAATACCTTTTAATTCATTAATGGGTTCTGTTAAATCACATTAAACGAAGATACGACTTTCCTTTGCAAACTTTTACAATTCTCTTCTTAAATTCTTAACTATTTTGTGACCAAATGTTTTCGAATTAGTATCACAGCGCACAGCCTAATGGGAAGTCGACCAAAATCAGCGTGGCGTTTAACGTGTTAAATAAAATAGCATTGATATAATGAAATACAGGAACACTTTTGTATTCTGTGTACTTATATTCGTTTATACAGAGTGTTCCAGAAGGTCTGTAAGTCCCTTTAACACTTTACCGACCGGTTCATTCGTGCGCGGATACATCGCTAACACCGGCTCAGTTTTGGCTATCGTGCGGAAATATAAGCGCTTATTCTTGCAACTCTGTTTTTAAATCGAAATTCGCGAGAGTGCTTAGTATTTCGTTTCTCTTATTGTAGGGTAATTAAGTTTAATAAAATTTTTAATTTTCATAATGTTAGTATTAAGCAGCAAGCGGTAGATAAACATTGGCTGTAAAATGCCGATTAATAGACTCCCGGTTGGTAAAGTGTTAAGGGACTTAAAGGGATTCCTGAGATGATTTCAAGCAACTTCTTACTTTGCGAAAATGTCACGACCAGCTTTGTTAACAAGTTACTAACGAAAAACTGTAACCAATCGCAAAGCGAGTAAAACTGCTGTCTTCCAGCAGGAGCGTTGGTTCCACGCCGTGCTTGTGCCTCGATGAACAAGTCAGGATTTATCGAAGCAACTGTGAACCTATTTCTTAAAGAGATTACCTTTCAAGTTAAATTATCTATTTTCACCGATTCAAACGCTTCTTTTATTTTAAAATAAAGTAAATTAACCGAAATATAAAAAAATCGTAAACGTTTATAATATTCTTTCTTTCTTTCCAAAAGAACACTAAGTTCTCACAATAGTCTCTTAACACTTAAAAATGTTTAGAAGTGCAAAGGGTTAAT